>SNQJ01S0020636.1:12643-33513 GCA_010110895.2 Picea sitchensis
GTAGGCATTTTCCAATTTGTTCCAAAAAGACATCTGCCAGAATGGAAATTGGAGACATATACAACGTATTCTGGTCCTAGGTTCGCCAAGATTGTTAGAATAAGTTGTTTCTCTTGTGTAGCCTTATTAATACCACATTCACCCAAGCTTAAAAGCAAAGATTTAAATTTAGTAAAAAAATCTTGTATATTATCAAAACTTTTAGGGTCTAAGGTATTTAACTCTACCTCAAGCATATGACCTCGCATCTCATCTTGCTTTCCAAAGAGTCCTTCCAGGGTGGTCCAGATCTCATTTGGAGTCTTGCATGCAACAACATGAAACCACAAATCAATGGAGATTAAATCAAGAAGTAGTCTCGTGGCCTCATCCTTACAGTTCACCCATCTCATCTTCTCAATCACTGATGTAGGTTCTGTTTCTGTCGGCATCGTTAAATTATATAGTCCTTTTCTTTTGAGTTGGAATGTCGCCTTGGGCTTCCAATCAAAATAATTGTATGCTGTGAGGATTACCACCAAGTTTTATTGTATAATAGTTGTCATATAAATCTCTCCCACTGTTTCTAAGAACCCATAAAAATTTACTCTCAATCTGCAAGTGAAAAATTAAGAAATCACGACAGAAATGACACTTTAAGTGAAAATTCGTATCAGTGTCAAGAGATAATCTTGCGACTTACTTTTTGAGAAAACGGTGAGGAATCTCGCCAAACGGTTCAAAACCCACTTCCAAAATGGGCCGATTTACTTTCAAAGTCAGCCATTTCCTCCAAAACGTAATATTTTGGGAGCAATGAATGTAAAAAAGTACGACCACAGATTCGTATCAGTTTCAAGAGGCTATCTTGCGGCTTACTTTCTGAGAAAACGGTGAAGAATATCACCAAACGGTTGAAAACCCACTTCCAAAATGGGCCGATTTACTTTCCTAGTGGGCCATTTCCTCAAAAACATAATATTTTGGGAGGAATAACTGCTGAAAGGTATGACCATGGATTTAGCTCGTCGAAACCTTGATTTTCCTTATTCTTTGGCTTGTCTGGCTTGCTCCAAGCAAGATAGCTCTGTTACCATGTCATTGTTTAATGGAAACCTTCATAGGAGATATAGCTAAAGAAAGTACAAACAAAGCTTATCAAGAAAAGAAGAGAGATTCAATATGGAAGAATGAGAAAATATATTCACACTACTCCAATGAGCTGATGATTGATAAATAGATCATGATCAATATGATACAATGAATGAGTGGAATACACTAATATATAGGGAAACCCATTCCATAATTAACAAAAGCAATCAAGTAGTTAGTTTTCCTTAGGAATGCATGCATGCATAATAGTGATGGTAAAAATAGAAAGTCTAAAATATAACTAGTCAGTTAACTCCCACTGAACTAGTGTGTCCAAAATAGAAATTTCTCCAATAGATTGGGCATTAATTAGTTCCTTAAATGTCCAAAATTCGATCGTATCTAATGCCGCAGGGTCCCATCGTACCGCTCTTTCAGTTGGTGGATCGAGGGTCGAGATTGTGCTGTGAACATTTTTGTTTATATCCCCTTGCAAAAGCTTCGACAACGATCGATCTTACCGTACAACGATGGCGTGGAAAAACTGACTCAGAGGTGTGACTAGGACCCAGGGAACCAAAAATATGACTTGGGATAAAACTAGACTGTATGACCCCCTTATGTGGTAACGACACGTGAAATTCGAGACCAGTGACTTCATTTGCTTGTGTTAATAAGAGTCAGGACTTTATTTGAGCCATACGTTCTAAAACCAAGTCCTAACTTGCTAACGTCGAAAAGTGTCTAGGATCGACGATTGACGATAAACTTACCCAAGTGCTCTCGGATCGGCTCCCTTGAAAAAGTCTCCATGCTGAAAACGCATCGGGGATCGACGATCGACGATAATTTTATCGCGGTCAAACGATTGTTGTAACCTTTCTGGATTTCCCCGATCCGGATAAGGCGCATTGGGCATCAACTATCGGTGATTTATTTATGTCCTTTGTTAACATCTATCTTTATTGTATTTCACCGATGTCGAAGGGGATCAAATATCTCTTGAAACTTTATGCGAATAACTTACGCAAACCAAAACCGCCTTCTGCCAATATCGATGAGGATCGACGCTCGACGACTGTTGTGTTTGTGTGATTCCTTTACTTGAATTCTTTCCAACGTCGAACCTGAGCACATTAGGTGCAAATTTTAGCCATCGATTCTTAATTCGGGTGTTAAGGTCTTTTAGACATGAGGTTCCACAAGTTAAAAAAAATCTGACTAGGTGATAAGAGACATGAAAACGAACAAAGATAAACCACTTCCAAAAATGAAATCGAGTCAAATAGTGAAGAAAACAAGTGGTACCCAAAAATGACAAAATTTGATCAAGAGTTTTAGGGTGTGTTGAGTGCTCAACAGGGGCCTCTTTGCATTAGTATTGGAGTGGATTCTTCATCCCATTCATCCCATCTCTTAGGATGACATGTTTCTCTTCAGGAGGGCACATTGTGCATAGGGGATCCAATGTTTTGGAGGGTGAGATCTCACCCAATATCTAGGAGACTCACTGGGCATTTTTACTATCTCCCGATCTATAGTTTAGAATCATTTTTCATAGGGGTTTGATGCCATCTTCAAGGAGCCTGAAATATTATCTTGCTACAGTCAGTGAGGGCGCATTTTTCTATGGAAGACAATCATCTACAACGAGGGAAAATCTTGGAGATATAGATATTTTGTATCCAACTTGAGGAGCCTTTTGGAATCCTATATCTTCATCTCTCTATTGTATCTTGGAGGAATTATCATCCATACACTCTATTCTCTTTTATGTATTCCATATCTGCTCCATTTTGTATGAGGTCAGCTATATATATCTCAATAAAATCAGATTTGAGGTATTTGTGGCTATTTATTGTGTTATTCGTCTTGCATATTGCTGAGTATATTCCATTGCTATATATTTATCATTTGTTGGCTACAAACACACAAAGAATCATCTCCATAAACCCGACGAAACTCAAGAAGACAAAAATCTACAAAGTATTTGACAAAACACCACAGTCGAAAAATACATAAAAACCTCAATGTTCCAAGCAAATCTATTTGGGAACATTACAGTGGTATTAGAGCGCATTTCCTTCGCCAGCCTGTGATATACATTGATGATCTATAAGAGAGGTGGAGTTTTCTAATTTTTCAAAGGATATAATATATTGTAATGAGGAATATTACGCCCATAGTGAGACATTTAGGGCTCAAGTAACATTCCAACAATTTGTATCTGTTGGAAGCAGACCAAAGCGGAGAAGCAAGACGATTTTGGGAAATAAATCATGAATGAGGAAAGCGACAGCTGGGATGAAGAACAACACACACACATGCAGGGAAGAACTAACGACATTAGGGTTAGGGTTTTTTCATCTTATTTTCATGGCCGAGGAGCCAAAAACATATAAATATCGATACTTAGGTATCATAGGGGAGCGGTTCAGAGTATTATCGATTTTAGCTAGTTATTTATGAGTTGTTGTGATATGTAATATTTTTTCTGTATGACCTAATTTTGTAAGATGTTGAGTTAGAGAGTACTGGGGAGGGTATATTTTGAGTGTTAGATCGCAAGCTGAGGATCCTGGTGCGATCTAGTCTGCCTCATATAGATCTTACCCAATTGAGAAGAACTGTAACCCGTGCGACGCTGCTGATGCGAAAATACTATAATAAAAGAGCCAAGAGCCAAATCTCTGTAGACGTAGCCCAGGAGGGGCTGAACCACAGTAACATCTATGTTATGTGATGAATGCATGCATATATTTATCATCTTTCAGTAGTTATTGTTGTGTTAATGAATGAGTTGCTATAATTCTTGTGTATTCACAAATGCCAATATAGTGGGTTTACAAGTTATAATAGTGGTTCAATATTCAGTTCTCATATCTCGCACTCAATCCTAGGCTATAAACACATGATTATTGCAACCACCCATTAAATCTATCTTAGGTGAGACTGCGCAATGCATTTTGTGCGTTGTGTTGCCTTCTGGTTTTCCAGGAGGGCCAATAGTTTTAGAGGCTTTGTTGGAAACCCGAACATACATGAACCCTGGGTCAATAAACTCATAAAGGATATAAGACAGTTGAATACCAACAAATGGTTCCATTGTCATTGGTAGGAACACGAGAGGGTTGAGTAGATGATATAAGTCGAAGGTCTGTCGGAGGCAGATCAAGAAAATATTAGGGCATAGAGAAATGAGCCACTAGAAGGGGATGTTGAGATCATGGAATCCCACAAAAGAAGAGATCAAAAGCTAGCTAAAGACGAAGGAGATGGTTTTTTCACAAAAAGATAACCGAAACCCTAGACTAACACCCCATAAATATCTTGAGAAATACATGTTTATTGATTTACAAGAAGTCTTTTTCTGTGATTTTCCACATTTATTGCAAGAGTGGATAATAAGGTTGAAGGATAACCATGCAAAAAACCAGATCCGACAGTTAGAGTGGACCCCAGTATAGATTGAGTAGTTAAAACACATGAACAATAAATTCACCCGTGCAATAGATTTTTGGCTCGACAGTATTATGGCAGGATTTATAATAGAGTTTATAGTAGATACGTCGAAGTTGTACAATGCAACGGAGAAATATTTTCTACAAGGACCTAGAGGAAGGTACATTAGATCACTGTATACTTCTATTAAGATACTGTTATACAACAAAGGTGTACTAACAATGGAGCCAGAAAACTAAACTTCCCTTCGTGCATGGGGGAAGGGGGGAAGCACTGACATAAAGAGGAGAAATGGAAGGAGGAAAGGATAAGGGAAAGAAGGAGGAACCCTTGGGCCCAATCATTATGGATGATGACCAGATAAGGTGGATCTTGGAGACAATTGGGAAGATGCGTAGTGGAGTAACTGACCAATACAAGGTGAATACCAAGAAGAGAGTTGTAGCCACGAGGGAAGGCTTGGCGAGTGATGAGGAAGTGGTAGAGGATCTTCGAGCTATGGAGTAGATTGAGGAAATCCTGCGCGCAACACATGAGAGGAAAATGAGAGGTCCAAGAACGGGAAGAGAAGGAAAAAATCCTATCCATATTAATGTCAGTGTGGAACCCATAAACCCATGTGTGACTAATACACCAAAGAGAACACCACTATTTAGACAACGAAGTTAAAAAAAAGCCATATATAAGGAAGTACATCTACACAAGGAGTAACAACTGGAGGAGCCAGTTCAAGAAAAACTAGTCAATTATCTACACCATGCGGAGGTAGTAGTTCAACATTCAGAATGACAGGACATGATCCTACCATTAGGTTACTAGAATTCAAAGGTGAAGCGTCAGAGGACCTGGAAAAACACTTGTTCATCTGTGAGAATATTTGGGAAGCAAAACAGATTACATACGAGGATACTAAACTGGCACAGCTAGCGATTACACTAAGGGACCGTGAAATGGATTGGTATGCAATCTTAGCTATGAACAATCCACCAGGGAAAACCATAACAATTGCAGACATAAAAAAACTACTAATCAATGAATTCCAGAAGCCGAGTTCAGAATATCAATACATGAACGAGATGATTTAAATTAGACAAAAACTGGGAGAATCTGTATGGGAGATTGATCATATATTCAAGCAATTGAAGGGAAAGTTAAAATATCTCATGACCGATATGCAACATCGACACTTGTTTTTCAATTCACTGCTCCCACACTTAAAATACCCATTGCGACAACAAAAGTTTCAGACACAGGCAGAGGCTCTACATGCAACCCTGCAACTGGAGGAAAACCAATACCAACATACAGACCCAACTATCGAAGAACTGAAGGAGGATCTGAAGAACTTAATGTTTCAACTCAACCAGAATAAGAATAAGGATAAACGGGAAGCCATTTGGTGTACTACATGCAATACAGAATGACACCACAAGAACAAATGTCCAACATTCGTGCAGTATATGGCAGTAGGAATGCCAAATCAATTACCAATAGGAGGACTATGGTGCAAAATATGCAAGAAACCAGGTCACGATCCTTATCACTGCACGATGATGCAAAAATACCAGATAGTCCCAACGAGTTCATATTGCACCTTTTTCAAGTTAGTAGGCCATGACGATAAATATTGTAGAACTATAGAGTTGATGTGAGAAAGGACATTAGATGCATGTAGAGTGCAAGCAAAAATGATGACTGGGCAAGCCGCACCACAGTTCAATCAAGTTCTAGCCCCATATGACACTGCGTAGCAGCAGTATAATACTGTGAAAAAACCATATAATAACGCGTAGCCACAGTACAACACAACACAACCTCAGTACAATACCACACAATATAATCAGGCACCTCAGTATAATGCGCCAAGAGGAGATCGAGCGGGATACAGAGGTGGAGGATGAGCGAGAGGAGGTTTTGGACGATGTAGAGGACCAGTGGTATGTCATAATTATCAACAACCATGACATTATGCAAGAGAATGTCTGCTTCCACCAACGACTTGTATGTATTGTCGCGCATCAAACCATGATACAAAATAATGTACAAAACTACTAGTAAAGATTCAGGAAAAGAGAAACCAAAAAAACCAGAATGTTCAGTGGATCTCAGCCGAAGAAAGGGAGGAAGGACAAAACATCAACATATTTACTCGTGGAGGAGTTAAAACAGGGGATGACGCAGTTCAACAAGAGCCATTACAACACCAATGGGTGAAGAGGAACGTCGAACCAAGGAATCAGTTCGATGCACAGAAGGAGAAGGAGATATTTAAGCAAGCCCAACAAGAATTTCAGAAGGAGGACATTGCGACGAATTCAACTATGCAACAAAGCAAGGAAGCGCCAGAGTATGAGATGCCTCCGCTATTGTATCATACCAACGAGATACATTCCATGGGACAAGTAAGTACAATCAAAGGATTTTTTCAATCATGTGTAAAGGTATTAAATGTTCCATCATCTGTGAAAATATTTCAAAACATACTAGAAAAATGTAGCATCGAGATGGAAGGAAAACTAGAACCAAAAACTGTCAATCGCCTACATACAAGGAGAAGAACGAGTAGGGAGTTCAGACTGAATGCCAACATCAGAGATTTCAATATGGGAGATATCATACTAGATCTAGTATCTGAAGTCAATGTATTACCAAAGAAGACATGGAAATGCATGGGAGAGCCCACATTAGGATATTCACATGTTCAATTGAAATTGGAAAACCAACATAGAGTCCTACCAATTGGTAGACTAAAAGGAGTAACAGTAGACTTGTATGGGGTGCACACTAAAGCATATTTTCAAGTCATTGAAATAGTGGATGACACAAAACCTTACCCAACGTTGCTTGGTCTCTATTGGGTGTTTGAAAACCATGCCATAATCAACTTGAATACTAGGAAAATGACATTTGAGTAAGGATAATATAGAGTCATTGTGCCATTAGATCCATCGGAAGGGGAGAGTTTTGTAGAAACTACTTTCTTAGACTTAGAAGAAATCAACTAGTTGTATAGAACAACCGTGCACGATGAGGATTACGTGAACCCAACTGTAGATGGGATACTCAGTTGGCGGAGCAATACTTCATGTGAAACAGACTCAGATACTAGTTTAGAGATCTGGCAACAAAGGCTACACGAAGTGTCCACGAGAAGATGTGCAAGAATAGACTGCACAATAAGATGGGTAGGTACGGAGATAAGGGAACCAACCAGTTTCCACGGAATAAACGATTTGGAAACATTCTTGGCACAATATGAAGATGAATTTTTAGAGAATCAGAGACTGTTAGCACTTGATATATCACTGAAGGCCACACCTGCAATATGGTGGGGCACACACAAAGAGAAAATCATAGATTGGTAACAATGTAAGCGGTTACTGCGCATAAGGTTCGACGCAGGAGAGAAAAACAACAAGCAACAGAGGTACGATGGACATGGAGCACCAGTGGAACACTTGGATAAGTGTAGAACACTGTGGAAAAGGACACCCCAGAGGAATGGCCACATCAATTCATACACACTCTAGAGGGCATACCAGCGAATTGGTATATAGACCAAGAATTGCGCAAGGGAACTACGACCTGGAAAAAATTGAAACAAAATTTCATAGTCACGTTTTCATTTGAACATGAAAAACCGAACATAGACGCAACCGTTAAACAAGTAAGAGGAGTGATATTCATCAAAGAACTAGAATTTGAACTTATCACATAAGAACAATAGCGAAACAAATAGACAATCAAAGAACTGTTTTCATGTTACCATGTGTAAGAGGAAGCACCAGATGAAGACGATCCATGCGATATTCAGATCGAAGAAGTAGAAGGTGAAAGAGAAGTGGAGGGACCACCTATAGAATATAAATTTATTGCTGCGCCGATCAAGGTAAAGAAAGTCAACATTGGGACAGTTGAACATCCCAAAATGGCTAGCATCAGAGATTATTGGGATGAAAAAATAGCAGAGAGCATAACAGAGTTACTGCATGAGTACAACAACCTATTTCCCACAACATTTACAGAGATGAAGGGTATAGCCGAAGATCTAGGAGAAATGAAAATACCACGCCGAGCAGAAGCGAGACCAATCAGACAACGACCATATAGATTAAACCCAATATACAAGCAGAAAGTTAAATTTGAGATCGACAGAATGCTCGAAGATGGAATCATAGAGTCGGTGGAAGAATTTGATTGGATAAGCCCGATGGTAGTTCAGGACAAGAAACAAGGAGGAATATGGATATGCGTCGACTTGAGGAATTTGAATGATGCATGCCTACATGACCCATTCCCTACACCTTTCATGGATGAAGTGTTAGAAAACGTAGGAGGACATGAAGCTTACTCATTTACTGATGGATTCTAAGGCTACCATCGGATCAAGATAGCAAAGGAAGACAGATACAAGACCATGTTTGAGACATAATGGGGATCTTACCAGTACACAGTCATGCAATTTGGATTGAATAATGCACCAACTATCTTTTCCAGAGTAGTCATTGTTGCATTTAAGGAATTCATCCACCAGTTTCTTGAAGTATACCTGGACGATTGGACAGTCTACAGTCTGTTGAAAGACCATGTAGAAGTATTATGCCTCATGTTAGAAATATGTAGACAGTGCTAGATATCACTGAACATAAAGAAATGCATATTTAGAACACCGTTTGGGATATTATTGGGCCATATAGTATGCAAACAAGGTTTATTAGTAGATCCTGCAAAGATTGTAGGAATTGTTAACTTACCACCACCAAAAACCGTCCTTCAACTAAGAGTGATGTTGGGACACACAGGATACTACAGGAAATTTATCAAAGGGTATGCACAGATTACTACACCAATGGAAAAACTGTTAAGAAATTATACAACGTTTCACTGGAATGACGAGTGTCAACACGGTCTGGATACCCTGAAGGAAAAGATGGTCACCGCACCAATATTAGTATTTCCATACTGGGAGAAGACATTCCACGTGCATGTAGATGCATCAACCATAGCACTTGGAGCTATCTTGGTGCATCCAGGAGCAAAAGACTTGAATCACCCGATAGCATTTGCGAGAAGGAAGCTATCAGAATCAGAGAAGAACTATAATAATATAGAAAGAGAAGGCATAGCTATGGTCTACGCACTTCAAAATTTCAGACACTACTTATTGGGAACACACTTTAAGATGTTCACAGATCATTCAACCCTGAAATACCTAGTCAACAAGCCATTTTTGGGGGGGAGAATTTTTCGATGGCTACTACTGTTTCAAGAGTTTGATTTCGAATTCATAGTCAAGATAGGAAAATTGAATGCAAGACCTGACCACCTATCAAGAGTCAAAAGTGGAGAAGAATGTACGAATTTAGAAGACAACTTCCCGAATGCACGATTATTCTCAGTCTAGATCGCTAATGAATACTTCACAGATATCATTCAGTACTTGAGCACAGGTACTATGCCACAAGAATATAACATCACAAAGAATAAAAACCTGGTAGTTAGAGATGTAGACTATCAATTGATCGCATGACACTTATACAAAAAGGGCGCAGACAACATCTTGCACATATATGTGTTAGAACACAAAAGACCAAGAGTGTTAGCAAAAGCCCATGAGGGAATAGCAGGAGGAAATTACGTAGGCAAAGCTACCGCGCAAAAGGTATTGCACGTAGGACTATGGTGGCTGACGATTCACAGAGACTCGAAGGAGTATTGCCAGAGATGCGATGTCTACCAAATGGTAGGAAAACCCAACAGAAGAGACGAGATGCCATTAAGACCGCAGATAACATTGCAAGCATTTGATAAGTGGGAAATAGACTTTGTGGGACCAATCAACCCACCTAAAAAAAGAATGGGAGCTAGGTACATTATCACCACGACGAAGTACCTAACAAGATGGGTGGAGGCTGCACCAATGAAGAATTGCAATGCAGAAACAACAACAAACTTCATATTTGAACAAGTAATTACTAGATTTGGATGCCCAAGATTTTTGATGAGTGACCAAGGAACGCACTTCATAAATAGCACCATCAGTGATATGACTGAAGAGTTTGAATTCCATCATCAGAAGAGCACACCATATCACCCACAGGCAAATCGCACAATGGAAGAATTTAAAAAAATCCTTGATAATGCATTGACAAAGATCTGTAACGTCAACAGGGACGACGGGGACCTCAAAGTACCAATAGTATTATGGGCCTACAGGACTCCATGAAAAAGGTTGACATGGCACACGCCATTTAAACTGGTCTATGGCCAAGAAGCCATGGTGCCATTAGAATTCTTAGTACCAAGCTTGCGTGTAGCAACAATTACACATATGACAGAACGAGGCCCAGTACATGAGCGACTAAATAAGTTAATGACCATGGAGGAAGATCAGATCATAGCAGGATTTCACCAACAAGTTCAGAAATCAAGGGAAAAATCTTGGCATGATAGACACATCAAGAAGAAAACATTCAAGGAAGGAGATCTAGTATTAATGTATGACACAAAATCGGTTCAGCACCCTAGAAAGATAAGAATGCACTGGCTAGGACCATACGAAGTAAAATCTGTCACAGATGGAGGAGATATACAATTGAGAGACTTATTAGGCACATAACTTAGAGGGATGATCAATTGGAGCCGACTGAAGTTGTATAAGGACAATCGACCACCCACCGTGCAGTAAAAAAAAAAACAAAACAAAGAATTTCAAACAGTACCAACCAAGGAAAAGTGCGTTGAAAGAAGAAAGAGCACACACACTTAGGAATGCAAACATGGCAAGGAGAAGGAAAATGACCACGTAAAAAGAGAAACAAGAGGGAAACATAAATATGGCAAAAGCAGTACGAAATGACGGAGTTAGGAGGAATTGAATTCTAGAAAGGACTGATGGGACACCACATTAATCGCACCAACTGAAGATGACAAGGTAGAGTAATGGCAAGCATGAAAGAACCAGAGGTGCATTGAACCCATAATTAAGGAAGCATCCTCAAAAAGATTCATGTGATGCCCATACAACACACATACGCGGGAGCAAAGAGTCTATTTGCAAAAAGAGAACAGAAAAAGAGCGATAGAGGCTAAGAGGCACAAGGAGGAGTTCATAGAGGTCACAAATACCATTCAAACTCAACAAACATTCGACATTCACCACTATGGCACTGCCAAAGAAAGCAGAAGCAAGTCAGAGTGCTAGGAAACCCAGAGTTAGAACCAGGTCACAGGTACAATTGGAAGAAGGCGAACAACAACCACCGAAAGTCGTTAATGTCGACGAAATCCCATCCCTAGACACAAAATTGATAAACCCCACACCTATAGTGGAATAAAACCAACAACCAACATCAGAGGACACAAATATAGAGAAACCAGTAGAGGTACCAGAGCAACAGAACCAAGATGAAAAAACCTTGATGGAGGCGCAACTAGAGAACACTGAAGCAACCCAAAAAGTCAATGGAACGAAGATGAATCAAGAAGCAACGATTGAGCCAGATGAGTCTCAAAACACCGTGTCAGATCATCCACCGGAAGGAATAGTAGAAGAAGTCACAGGCTGGCCATAATGGTATTCTGAAACACAACTGGGATTCATTGGAACCTCGATCCAGCCACCACCACCACCGAAGAAAGACAAGAAATAGGCACCTAGGTCACCTCACAATAAACCTATCATAGCCCTCATTCTACCGCGTATACCAGATGGGGTAAGGGTGGAATCAGGCTTGCTTGGACAGATTGACATGCTAAAATACTCGGACCATGATGTAGCAGACACATACAAGTTTCCAGAATTTGCAAAGAGAGTATACTTAGAGATTGTGGGCATAAATCTGATTAGGGAACCGATTGATCAACCGCTCCAATGGGAAAGAAGATTGGAGAAAAAAAGCATTTTAGGTCTACTAGACCTACCACATTTTGGCAGAGGACAATACACAATTGGTTGCATCAAACAACTATTAGCAGTCACACATGGTGGAGACATTTGTTTGGATAATATCATCTCCATAGATGTAGAACTTATTGCACACATCGTAGGGTTTCCAGCTCGAGGCATGGATCCCGTGCAATTCCTTGATGATAAAACAAAGGAGAAAGCACTTGCGGAGGAAATGAAGAAGAAATATGGTACTGATAGGGGAACACGAGGAATCATAATCAAGAGGATAAACAATGTCGCAACACAGATGGCCACAAATATCTTGGCCTACAAACTACTGCGAAAATGCCACAGAGAGGAAGTTTCGGTTGGGGTTGTCATAGTTGCAGCTCAGTGCGGGGAGGGCACCACATTTAGTTGGACACCGTATCTCGTGAATTTGTTTTTGGATGACTGCAAAGATGCGCAGGATCTTGGAATAGAATTTCACTATTCATGGTTACTCCTATTGATAGCTATCATAGGATGGAAGGAGCCGAATTATACATTCTTCAACACTAGACCCAAGATGAATTATGAAGCGAGGTATTTATCACTCGGCGTTGTGCCAGATGCCAAGCACAAGAATATGAGCGCAGATGTATTCGAAAGATACCTTCACGACCTACATGAGGCCATCTCCAACATGTGGAGAATAACACCATAGGCCATCGCAAAAATATCGAGATATCGCCAATTTCAAGGCCACATGACATGCGATGTGGATACAGGAACGAAAGGACATCGATAAGAAATGGCTACAAATGCGCTACTGTATCATAGAAGGCGACATTGACATGGTGATCAAATACTGGGAAGATGAGTGGAAGATCCCAATCCTCATCCAAGACTTGTCGGAAAGGACAGTGGAAGAAGAGGCAGGGCAGGGAGAAACACAACCTGAAGAAGTCCTAGTGCCCAAGAAATGGAGGACGGGACAAACAAAGACAAAGAAGATAGATGAAGGGGCATCTAAGACAGGGACCCAGAAGGGGACAAAGAACACTATGCAGCCGACTCAAGGGCAGCAAAAACAGTTTGAGGCAGCGAAGGGGACCACACCAAATCCCGACTCACAGGAACCAGGTGGGAATAAGAGACCAACCACGCAGATAAGAGGAGCGTGCAAGAATATGAAGGTGCAAAGAACACCTCCAGAATATACAATCACAGATGATGATGGGGACATGATAGCCCGAATGGTCCAAGATTATTTAGCCGAGGATTTTGATAATGTTGCGCACCACAGGGACAGGATTCAAAAGGAGCTGGAAGACATGCAACAGTTCCTCAAAGAAATTGGGGAAGCACAGACAAAAAGCAGCATGGGAACATGGCCATAAACACCACAGACAAAGGAAATATTGGAATAAGGTGAGCACGATACACTTCATGCAATATCGTAGTCGAGCACAACATTCCACATCACACCCAGTATGTTGCGAATGGACGAGATCATGGGGCAGACACCCCTGAAGGACTTAAGACAAATCCAATTAGTATTGTCACGGATACCATCCAAGGATCTACACAAATTGCAGGTGAGTGTTAGTCAAGAGGTATAGTCTCAGGTATGCACAGACTTAGCTGAATTACAACAAGAGATAGAGAAGCAGGACATGTTGGAAATATTGTGTGAGCAGGATAAGTTCAAAACCAAAGAAGAAAGGGAGCGCAATAATGGATTGGAGTAGAAAGTCGAAGGAACAAACGAGAAGATTCCAAAGACCGTGCAGACAAATGAAATTACAACAATAGAAAAGATTGATCAGATTGCGTAGGCAATCGATCAATATCAGAAGGAGATCGAGAATCTCCATGAGCAGCTCACACCCACTACTCCACCAACAGTAAAGGAGAAAATGAAGTAGGAAGCAATAGAACAACTACAAGAGATAGAGCGACAGGTTAGCACAACAACTGACTTGTTCGAAAATGCAACACAACTTTGGACAAAGCTAGAGGAGGATAATAAAATCTAGAAGTGAGACAAGGAAGAAGAAAGGATAAGCGCAGCTATCCAGGACCTCAAGAATATGCAAAAGACAATGTCCATCATGGCGCGCATCAAAGGGGCCCAGAACATGTAGAAATTGCAAGCGGAACTCACCATTGCACAAACATAGAAGGAGCGTCAGGCTCAAATGGAACCATTTCAAGAGTGGGTAGAAAAAGTCCTGGCACAGGCAGAGGAAGCTAAAACACATATAACATAGACCCAGAAAGAGTGCGTAAAATTGATCAGTGATGAAATTGAAATCTAGATAGTGGATAGACTCAAGGAGAATACTACGCAGGCGCATACACAGGCAACATAGCTCAAAGAAAAGTTCCAAGCGATCACTAGGGAGATTGAATATTTGTGTTAGGTGACTCAGGACGAGCCACATGTCAGTGTTGGGCGCCTGTTGGAAGTAGACCAAAGTAGAGAAGCAAGGCGATTTTGGGAAAGAAATCATGAACGAGGAAAGCGTCAGTTGGAAGGAAGAACAACACACGCGCATGGAGGGAAGACCTAACAATGTTAGGGTTAGGTTTTTTGCATCGTATTTTAATGGCTGAGGAGATAGAAACATATAAATATTGATACTTAGGTATCATATGGGAGCGGTTCAGAGTATTATCGAGTTTAGCTAGTTATCTATGAGTTGTTGTGATATGTAATATTTTTGCTGTATGACCTAATTTTGTAAGATCTTGAGCTAGAGAGGACTGGGGAGGGTATATTTTGAGTGTTACATCGTAGGCTGAGGATCCTGGTGTGATCTAGTCGGCCTCATTTAGATATTACCCAAATGAGAAGAATTGTAACGCACACAGCGTTGCAGATGCAAAAATACTATATAAAAGAGCCAAGAGCCAAATCTTTGTGGACGTAGCCCAAGAGGGGGTGAAACATGGTAACATTTGTGTTATGTGATGAATGCATGTATATCTTTGTCATCTTTCAATAGTTATTGTTTTGTTAATGAATGAGTTTCTATAATTCTTGTGTATTCACAAATGACGATATAGTGGGTTTACAAGTTATAATAGTGGTTCAATATTTAGTTCTCATATCTCGCACTCAATCCTAGGCTGTAAACACATGAGTATTGTAGCCGCCCATTAAAGTTATCTCAGGTGAGACTGCGCAACACATTCTATGCATTGTGTTTCCTTCTGGTTTACCAGGAGGGCCAATATTTTTAGAGGCTTTGTTGGAAACCCCCATAGACATGAACCCTGGGTCAATAAACTCAGAAAGGATATAAGACATTTGAAGACCAATAGTATCCATAAAAAATACTAGGTGGAGAAAATATGAGGTTACACATTGGGCCAAAAAGATGGAAGAAATACATTATTGGAGTAACATAGCAGAGGAAAACAAATCCAAAGAAGGCAAGGAGGTAGATACATCACTACCAACTAGTAGATGGAAGGAAGCACGGATTGAGCCTACACCCATTAGGAGATGGGAACTTTGCTACGATTGCAAAGAGACTTGGGAGGCAAATCATAGATGCAGGGGTAAAGTGAAAGTGCACATTGTTGAGGTGCACTACGATAGTGAGGATGATGAGATGCATGAGTGTAACACCATGTTTCCCCCAGTTTGTAAATATAACTATAATGGCCAAGAGACTATGGAAAACTCAATATGTGTGAATGTTTGATTCGATGGACCTTTGTATAAAAGGTCAATGAATGTAAATTATGTTATTTACTAGAAAATGGGTAAGTGTTGCATGACTATTGGAAGGGGGGTGTACTAAGAAAGACCATGAATGATATGAAAAGAGATGGTGAAGGGGACCAGGAATGGTTGCGTTAACCTTCACCAAACTAGTGCCTTAATGGATTTAATTGCTGAGGACCAGAACATTCCTCTGACCCATAAATGAATTACAGTTAGGCTGGTAGGTGGGAAGACCTCCTCAAGAGTTAATGAGGGGATGGGGTAGAGTACCCATCTGTAAGGTTTCCAGACCTGACCACAAGCTGGGAATTTGATCCACATGCAACCTTGCTAAAGGAAGAAATAAAGGACGGTGTGCTGGGCGGTGGAAGACCTGTGAAGAGTGCAGAGACGAGAGGAGAAGCTCTCGAGTTCAAGAAATAACTAGGAAATAAGTGTATGGTCGCAGGGAGATGGCTAGCGGGGTTATGATACAAGTTGATAAACGTGGTTGGTCCTCCTTTCTTGGTATCGTGTAAACTATTGTCAATATTCTGCGGGGGGAGGAGAGTAACCTCCGTCACTACTATCATTGAGCCAGAAGAAAGGATTTTATCGCAGAGCATCATGGTCTATCTCGGGGGTGGCTAGTCATAAATCCGTTAGGAGTGACTGAGCCTATGGTTGAGTGGAAATGGGCACCCCTTTCAGCAGTCACTTCACGTTATCTGGTTATGATAAGTATTTTCCCTGTTTTATGTGTTGAATTGGAATAATGGATGAATGCTTAGATTTATACATATGTGTACTTATAAATGCTTTTTGTGTGGAATGGTTATGATATGTACATGCCTCCTTCTCCTTGTAAACTTACACTTTCAACCAATATTCTGTATGCCCATCTTATCTCCTGAGGCTTCCTAGGACATGAGCTTGTAAGATGAGCGATATAGGAGATATTGTGACGTCCTGAACCTGTCCATCCGAAGAGGGTGCCTCTTCTAGACCCCTTGTCGTGCAATCGAAATTACAAACCCAATTCCTTAACCATTTTATGGTAAAATATCAGGAAGGATAGTGAGGAGGAAGCCTTAAAAAGGGGATGTCCCTTCATTTGAAAGATGAGAAGAAGAGATCCATTCGAAAGGACCGATATGACCAATACCCAAGAACCTTGGGCTAAGCCTAAGAAAGTTATGTCCCCTTGGCTTCAGAGCTCAGGAAGTCTAGGACTTCGGAGTATGACCGACCTTACCAGCCTTATACAGGCCGAAGGTAACTAGGAGACTCAATTTCCCATAAGATTGACTAATGATAGGAGGTTCCCCAGGAGGTTGGGTGAACCTATATCGCCAACTAAACCGGGATCCGAAACCCCGAAGGCCAGAGCCGCAAAGGACCCAAAACCATAGATCGAGGGATCCTTTAGATACTGTCCCAGCCATCGATATATTGGGGACGTGTGGCACTAGCCCATTTAATTCGAATATTGGGCACTTTAGGATGTGAGAGGATTTTTCATAACAATACTCCCAAATGTTGAATCCCCGAGGTAACTAGAGTCGCAGATATATAAGTCTACATGACTAGATCTCGACCGTGAGATTTGAGGAATGTAGAATTCTGTCAGTCCAGGGTGACGAGGTGCAGTGACATCATCGAGGGTGATGTGGACCCCATCTTGACATGCCATGTGTCACCCAGATTCATGTGCATCATGTACCCTATAGGCCCACTGGAACATAACACGTGTCACCCTGTCCCCTCCTACGTGTCAATTCATGATATGTGTCTGCCTAGACAACATGGTTGGTGAAGTGGCTGGGACTCCGAGACTTCGGGACTCCAGAGGTTCTGGGATGTAGTATGATAGAGAGACCATTCGACCCGGAGGCTGGAGCCATGTGGTGATATTAAGGGACTTCAAAAGTTAGGAACTCCAGGTGGTCTCATGTGTAGATAGTAAAGAGGTGTGAAGTGCCAGAGCGCCGAAGCATCAAATTCCTCCACAACTGATATAGGAGAAAGAGAGTAAGTCACGCCATGGGATCGGGCGATGGATGGTCTTCCATCGTGGAGAAAGGAACTTGGAAATAACATGTGTGAGGTGGATCCACATGGGTTCCACGTGGAAACCCAACCAATGAACGCCCGAAGAACATTGTAAACATATATCCACCAGTTCTAAGCTTGGGTTTGAGCATGGAGACCCTGGTTAGAAAAATATGGATGAGCAAAGTGTCGTAGAAACCCATAATGAAGGATTTGATCACTTAAGGAGAATGAAATTTTGATGCCCCATCCCTAGGAAATTCACTCAAGGGTAAGGTGTGTTACAAATTGGTATGAGAGCATGGTTACATCACTTGGCCTTCTTGGGCTCATGGACCAATTGCGTAAAAACCATATTTAAATAACTTTAAGGGTGAATACCTACCTTACTGTTACACATGATTTTGGTCACTTTGGTGATGTCTTAACAGTGATATATTCAGGCTCCCAACAAGGAATTTTTGCTTGAGAAAAGTGGCTCCTGTCTTCTTCCAAAAAACATATTTTTAAGATGAGTTCGCAGGCTGCCTATGGTCTAGGGTGCGATAATCCCTCATTCTCGCAGGCCACCCACACTTAGGGTGCGAACTTCTCACAGTCTTCTCCATACACAGGGTGCGAATCTGTTTTTAAGCTTGGAAAGGAGAAGAGGTCTCGAGGGTTCTAGAAGGGAATCTTCTAGAAAATGAGTTGGCATTCGCATGGCTGTCATTCTACTGACTTCTTAGATTTGATGGGATCATCCTCATCCATGTAACCATCTCTCCTTCTCCAATATATTGAAAGGTTTCTCATGGAAAAAGTTTCTATATATTGGTTGGTTTGTGTTGTCTTGGACTTGACTTCACGAGAGCACTGGAATGAAGCGGGAACAACAGAGACCTAAGGAAGCGATACAAAGGTATGTCACTTATTCCTTCCTATTAGTATATTCAATGATTAGAACTTAGGGAAAGAGTCGTGTCCTGTCCTATTTTGTTCTAGATCCAGGTGGATCTAGGGAGATCTGTTAGTGTCCGCACCTACCGATTTGTCCGATAACAAAATTGGCGACTCAACTGGGGATGCAACCCATTTTTGGTGGTTTTTCCTTGGACATTTTCTCTTAACTTACCATTTTTCATTTCCATCAATCTCTAAGTCTTGAGGACACCCTAATAGACTCCCTGGGTCCAAAAGTTCCTTCAATTTTTTTTCCCTTTTTCCAAATTTTGCTTAGTTTCAGGACTTCTCGCACTGCACCCTTCTATAGCCTGCGAGAACCACTAGAGTTCACACCCTGTTGTTCAGTCCAGTGCAAACTTCTCACACTCTTCTTGTGTCCATCCTGGAGAATCCTTCATTCTCACACTATACCCCATTGCCAGCCTGCGAACCCATTTGAAATTTTTTTGGATTAAGGTTTTTTGTATCCTCAGATGCCTAGATTTGTATGTGTGTCTGAAAAGAACTTCTTTGGCCAGTGATTGATTGTTTTTTGACTTCGAATTTCGTGAATGATTAGTCTTCGGAAGTTGAAATCTCTTCTTGTTCATTTTTCTCAACTGTTACCTCTTGACCTTTTCTTAACAAGGATATAATCTCTGGTTTTGAAATCCGAGTGCTTGTTTGGTTGGGAGCCGGTGATCGATTTAAAAGTTGGGATTAATTGTCTTTTTCAATTGCTCGTTGCTTGGAAAATTGTTATCCATATTCATTTGAAGAGACTAGTCTTGTCTGTTTGATATTTTTGTCTTCGTTGAAAGATTGGTTTGGGTTTTTTGTTGTATATGGCTTTTTCATCAGTTGCTAGTTTTTCTTAGTTCCACCACTTTTGTTTGGTTTGTAGTGAAAATTAAAAAACATTTTTCTTTTTAAGCAACCTTTTATTCGAAAATATTGGCATTCAATTGTTGAAATAGAATGAATAGAGAATTTGCATTGTTCATGATTCATTGATATTGCATTTCAAAGAAGATCATATATCGTAGTTCAAGTTGTTCCAAAAATCTCCTCTTTCTCTCCTGTAAATAGGATTCATTGAAAAAAAAATTGGTATCATTCATTCCTATCTATGCATGTGTGGGTCAGAGTCTCACACAACATTGGTTTCATTTCCGTCTCCTTTGAGTAACAACAACCTTTAATAATATTGCACAATTTTTAAAATTTAACTAGTAACTCTTTTCTAGGACTCTATTACACCAACATTAGCTAGGCTAGAGCTTTGGAATAGGCAGTGAGATACACTCTCCAAAGAACAAAACACACAATAACATATTGTGGTAAGGAGTGTCAAATTCCATTTGCAGCATTTTGTCCTGGGAAGCCCTTCTCACACAAGGGTCAAACCCAAGGTCGCATTGAGATTGAAAGAGTTACTCACCTTGCTTTGTTGATATCGGTGTAGAGATTGCACGTATTACGGGGGTCACTTGAAGGTATACCCACAATGATGAGTGGAAGCCTCTCAAGCTGATTTCGGGCTAGATACCCTGCCCTTGCGTGTGGATCGGACTATCGATTGTTCCCCCATGATTTATTGTTGTTGGTGGTAACCTTAGTGGCCTATCTTCTTAAGGTCTTACACAAGGTGACTGCGAAGGGGCAAGTATTCACGGTACCTGGAATCGACGTTGGCCAAACTCACTCAGGCTCCTTGGAGGGTATACCCACGATTATGTGTGGGAGATTGCACTAGGGTGTAAGTCCATT
>SNQJ01S0020636.1:50213-70623 GCA_010110895.2 Picea sitchensis
GTTGATGGTAATTACCTTTCCTTGATGTGGGAAACGTACAACACGAAAAAGAGTTGACACAACTGCGCGCATGGAATCAATCCAGCTATGACCAAGTAGAATGTTGTAATAGAGAGGAGTGTCAAAGACTTCCACTTCAACTTGGACTGTTTTGCCTTCTAACGTAATTGGCAACGAAGGGAGGACACCGTAAGGCTTAAAACTGGAGCCATTAAAGGCTTTGAGTCAAAGGAGGAGAGCCGATGGATTTCCAGCATGTAATGGACATGACACACGTCGAGGCACCCTTGTCGATAATAGTTCTACAAATGTTTTTGTCAGAGACAATAACTTGTATTTGGAATGTGAGTTGAGGGTTAACCTTGGAATGTGATATTCCAAGTCAAAAATTATTAAATTCATATCCGTAGGGTCGATTCCACTGATATCTTTCAACAGTGCCTTCTGTTTTGTAGGACAAATTTGAAGGACTTCAAGGGATGACATCGCGGATGGTGCTTGGTCAAGATCTTCAAAAATACTGTAGTTTTGGGAAGCATGGACATGAGGATTGAAATCCGATTTTTGAATGACACCCTTTGGAGGAGGGCAGAGGACTATGTCGAGGCTTGGTAGATCGAGATGAAGAGGACCATTGGTAGGTGGAGTCGTGGGAGATGGTTGGACCAATGAAGGAGGTATAGCATCAACCTTCTCTTTAGAGGAGGAATAATCTTTGGCTCGAGTGGTAAGTGTGATGTCATTTTTCTTTGAATCTCCTGTACACATTAAGACATAGGATGTATTGGAGGGGGAGGGTTGGTCGTGAATGACCAATTGGGCCTATTTTTGAGAAGGGAAGGGTTGTGACAATATGGCTGGAGTGGGTAGTTTTGTGGTCCCTTGAAGGAACTTAGTAACCTCGGCTCATTGTGGACAATCCTTAGTGTAGTGATCATCACCACAGATAAGACAAGGGTATCGGGGTTTGCGCTTATCCCTATCGTCAACAGGTGGTGTTTTGGTTCTCTCTGCTTGCAAATTATTTTTTTCCTCCTTATTCTTACCCTTTCCCTTTATGGATTTGTTTTTACCAGCGGGGGTAGATTTAAGAACATTTACCTCAGAAGTTTTGCCGGTGGGAGGGGTAGGAGATGAAGCATTTTGAACATTAGAAGAAATGGGTTTGGGGTTGTTGCTAGAGGTTTGGACAGAATGCGGTTGGGCATGTAAAGTGCCAATCACACCGTCGGCCACATGAGAAGCAACAGGAGTAGTTGAAGTGGCGAAAGTAGAAGGATGAGGCGCATCAGGGAGTAAGTCATAAAGAGTACCCGTTTGTGAGTAAATTAGGTCAAGGTATTGAGCACGACTAATGGCCTGTTCTTCTATGACAACTCCACCCATGGTGATGTCACGACCAATGTTGTTCACAAATTATTTCGTGAACCACTCTGCCAGCAACTGATCGGGAAGTTCGAGTTTGATGAGAGGTCATCTCCATCGCCATTCATGAATGTGATCAGAGATATGAGTGGCTTTGGTTTGTTTGAAAGAACTCAAAATCTCGGTCCCTATTTCATATCGGATCGGTAACTGGTAGTGGGTGAGGAAAGCCATAGCGAGGGTGTTGAAGTCAGCGAAGAAACCTCGTGGTAATTCTATATACCACTTTGCGACAGAACCCATGAGATTTCTTTGAAAAAGGCGTAAACGAATAGAGTCATCCATCAAGGAGTTGGATGAGAACCAAAGGTGAAAAGTCATTACATGATTGTTCGGGTCCTCTCCCACTTTTCCATCGAATTTAGGGATGTCATATGGTAGTTTGGCCGGTATAGCGTGCCATTGGGGAGAGTGACAGATTAGATCATTTAAAATCCTTGACAGATCTGGGAGGTCCAGGGTGGCTAATAAAGGTAACTGTCTATTCACATGCGGGTACTGGTGACTTTGGGGAGGGAGTCCCGTCGGAAAACCAGTGGGACCATAAGAAGTCTGCATATAATGCGAGGATCCAGTAAGATTCTGTGGTTGTTGTGGAGGCAAGTAACTCATAGGGTTGTACCCTTTAATGGGGGTGTGGGGTTGAGCAGTCGAGCCCCAAATAGGATTAGACGTACTTGGATAGGGTTGGACTATACCAGGGGGTATGACGGAGCTAGATGAAAGTTGTTTCCCCCCAGTCGATTGAGGATTATGTTGGATCAGATGGTTCCAATACTGGGCCAAGGATGGAGGTATGTTTTTTCCATAGGGTGGGGTCAGTGGGGGTTGTGTTCCAATCGGGGGTTGTGTTCCAATTGGGATTTTCCCTGCAAGGGGGGGTTGAGTTGGGCCTCCTTGGTGAGATTTTCCACCAACAGGAATCTGGTAATTTGTTGTGAATGACAGAATGGTGCCACTAGGATTAGTGTCGCCGATAGAGGATGGAAAATGTCCTCTGAAAGGGTGCGGAAGAAGTGTCGGAATGAAACTGGGAGGAGAGTGTCCAGAAGGAGTGGGACCACCAGGAGTTCCAGATGTGATTTGCGTAGGAATGGGAATAGAGGCATTTAATGCATGGTATCCGGGTGGAAGTGTCGGGGTGCCTCTGGGCGAAAGCGGTGTGCCAATAGGGTCTTGGCTAGTTGCGGTAATCCTAGTGTGAAGACTCGTAGTATCTATGTAATGGACCATTTGTAAAGGGAGAGTCAAGATGTGGTCATCTCACAGATATTTTGTACCAGGAAAATAATAAGCAGTAGTAAAAGGTACTTCATCTGGATCAGATGTTTCGGGTAGTGCAGGTGAGACAGTGATATCAACGCCTGCTCCTGAGTCAAAGAGATCCCATCTAAAAATGCTAGTAGTCCAAAAAGGATCTTGACCCTCAGATCCTGGAAAAGGTCTAGTCGGTGATCCAGAAGACAAAACAACCAAGTCTCCAGAAGAATTCACTTACATAATATGTCTCTCAGATTCGGGATGAAGTCGAAAGTCCTCTTGAGAATTGGTAATTCGAAACTGTTCTAGAGAATCATTTCTTTCCACTTGTGGAGTGGTGACGTCTTGGACTTCACTCTGTTGAGGAGAGCCCTCCGGTGAGTTGGTAGGCAAGGGTTGAGAACCTTCCAGATTTTCTGGGGGTAAGCCTTGCATTCTATGTGAACGACGTGGAGGGTCAATTGTGATCGAGTTGAAAACTTACGAAGAAAATCCTATGGTCAACTTGGGTAAACAAACAACATGCACTAGTAAAAATCTAGGAAGCAAAACCAAGCAAACACGACCTTCTAATTCCGAAGTCACTAGTTGGTGATGAATTCCAACGTCGCGACCACGAGACAAGAAGGGGCTAGGCTAGGGTGGAAAAGTTACGTTGACAACCTGCTTAATGGATTTACACCCTAGTGCAAGCTCCCACACATAATCGTGGGTATACCCTCCAAGGAGCCCGAGTGAGTTTGGCCAACATCGATTCCAGGTACTGTGAAGACTTGCCCCTTCACAGTCACCTTGTGTAATACCCTAAGAATATAGGCCACTAAGGTTACCACCAACAACAGTAGATCTCGAGGGGACAGTCGACACTCTGATTCACACACAAGGGAAGGGTATCTAGCCTGAAATCCTCTTGAGAGGCTTCCACTCATCATTGTGGGTATACCTTCAAGTGACCCTCATAATACGTGCAATCTCTACACTGATATCAACAAAGCAGGGTGAGTAACTCTGTCAATATCAATGCGACCTCAGGTTTGACCCTTGTGTCAGAATGGATTCCCAGGACAAAATGTTGCAAATGGAATTTGACACTCCTTACCACAAGATGCTATTGTGTGTTTTGTGCTTTGGAGAGTGTATCTCTCTGCCTATTCCAAAGCTCTAGCCTAGCTAATGTTGGTGTAATAGAGTCCTAGAAAAGAGTTACTAGTTAAATTTTAAAATTTGCGCGATGTTATTAAAGGCTGTTGTTACTCAAAGGAGATGGAAATGAAACCGATGTTGTGTGAGACTCTGACCCAACAATGCATAGATAGGAATGAAAGATATTAATTTTTGTTCGATGAATCCTATTTACAGGAGGGAAAGAGGAGTTTTCTAGAACAACTTGAACTACGATATACGATCTTCTTTGAAATGCAATATCAACGAATCATGACCAATGCCAATTCTCTATTCATTAAATTTCAACAATCTAATGCCTATATTTTCCAAATAAAAGATTGCTTTAAAAAGAAAAATATTTTTTTAATTTTCAATAGAAACCACACAATAGTGGTGGAACTAAGAAAAACCAGCAACTAATGAAAATCAATATACAAAAAACCCAAACCAATCTTTCAATGAAGACAAAAATAACAAGCAAACAAGACTAGTCTTTTCAAATGCATGAGGGCAACAATTTTCCAAGTAATGAGAAATTGAGAAAGACAATTAATACCAACTTTTAAACTGATCACCATCTCCCAACCAAACAAGCACTCGGATTTCAGGACCAGAGATTATATCCTTGTTAAGAAAAGGTCAATAAATAATAGTTGAGAAAAAATGAACAAGAAGAGCTTTCGATTCCCAAAGACTAATCATTCACAAAATCCAAAGTCAAGAAACAATCAATCAGTGGCCCAAGAAGTTCTCTTCAGACACACATACAAATCTGGGCATCTGAGCATACAAAAAACCTTCATCCCAAAATTTTGCAAATGGGTTCGTAGGCAGGCAGTGGTGTACAGTGCGAGAATGGAGAATTATCGCAGGCTGGTCACAAGGAGAGTGTGAGAGTTTCGCACTAGACTGAAAAGAAGGGTGTGAACTCTAGGGGTTCTCACAGGCTACAAAAGGGTTCAGTGCGAGAATGCTTGAAACTAAGCAAAATTTGGAAAAAAAGACAAAAAATTTGAAGGAACTTCTGGACCCAGAGAGTTTGTCAGGGTCTCCTCAAGACTCAGAGATTGATAGAAATGAAAAATGGTAAGGTAAGAGCAAATGGCCAAGGAAAAACACCAAAAACCACTAAAAAATGGGTCTGCGAAACTAGAAATTATGGGTTCGATCCCCAGTGGAGTCACCAATTTTGTTATCGGACTAATTAGTAGGTGCAGACACTAACATATCTCCCTAGATCCACTTGTATCTAGAACAAAATAGGACATGACACGACTCTTTCCCTAAGTTGTAATCATTGAATCTGCTAACATGGAGGAATAAGTGACATACCTTTATATTGCTTCCTTAGGTCTCTGTTTCTCCCGCTTCGCTCCGGTGCTCTCGTGAGGTCAATTAAAAGACAACACAAACCAACCAAAGTGAAGATAGCAAAATGTATTCAACGTAAACTTATTCATATGATCAAGGAATTACACAATAAAGTAAGAGTGACTTTATGGGAAAGGGGCATTCTGTTGTATTATATTAATTGAAAGTAGAAGATACAACCTGATCGCCTTGATGTCACAAGATTCCTTTCAGTGACCCTTGGTTCCAACACACAAACTTGCTCTGTACTTGCATGAAGAAGATCCAATTCCTCTTGATAGACCAAATAGAGCCTTCAAGCCTCTATCAAAGCAGGGTTCTTCACACAATTCTTTCACCAAATCTTCATTCAATCTTGCTTAACCTTTTCCATGAGAAACCTATCAATATATAGGAGAAGGAGAGATGGTTACATGGATGAGGATGATCCCATCAAATCTGAGAAGTCAGTAAAATGACAACCATATGAATGCCAACTCATTTTCTAGAATATTCCCTTCTAGAACCCTCGAGACCTCTTCTCCTTTCCAAGCTTAAAAACAGGTTCTCACCCTGTGTATGGAGAAAAATATGATAAGTTTGCACCCTAAGTGAAGGTGGCCTACGAGAATGAGGGATTCTCACACCCTAGGCCATAGGCAGCCTGTGAACTCACTTTAAAATATGTTTTTGGAAGGAGACATGAGTCACTTTTCTCAGGCAAAAAGTCCTTGTTGGGAGCTTGAATACACCATTGTTAAGACATCACTAGAGTGACCAAAATCACGTGTAACATAAGGAAGAGATATAAATGTATGTCACTTATTCCTTCCTATTAGTATATTCAATCATTACAACTTAGGGAAAGATTCGTGTCCTGTCCTGTTTTGTTCTAGATCCAGGTGGATATAGGGAGATCTGTTATTGTCCGCACCTACTGATTTGTCCGATAACACTTACCTAGATTGATATGTTTAAACCCTTATTGCAGAAAATAATGAAAGATTTCTAGTGTGTGTGTGTATTTAAGAAATATGAACTATGGGTTGTTCATGAAATAATAGACTATTAGCTAAAAACAAGTGTTTTGACAGCACTCAAGCGGTTAGTGAACCGTGGGAAAATACAAGGACAATGAATGGTGACGTGCCATGAAGTGGGGGATGGCTCCCACAATAGAGACGAAGAATCTGATGAGAGGAGGGTGGTGGAGACCCCTCTGAATCTGGATGAAACTGTAAGGATCCTCATGGCCAAATTACAGAGTTGCAAGGCCGACAATGAGAGATTGATAAAGGAGCAAGAAAAGAAAACATAAATTAATGTAGTCTTGTTGTAGAGCTTATCCGACATACATAGATAGCTACAACATGGACCTGCAACCAGCCATGTGGACCAAAGACATACAGAGAGAAGTCAAATTCCATCTGATATACGAAAACTTGGTCCCATAAGTGGCCACACTAGGAGGGGTAGCTCGAGGAAGGCCCAACCTAGAGGCATGGGAAAATCATCGGGAGAGTCCTCTAGAAAGGAAGCTTGCAACTCAGAGGGATCTTATAGTAGCAAAACTAGCTCACGTTCTCAAAGGAAAGGAAAGAAGAGAAAGCATTCCAAAATTCATGATCCTGAAGAGTTCAAGAAAGACAAACCACCCTCTTTTGATGGTGAGATTAAGAAAGGGGAAGAGGCAGAATATCGACTGCTTGGTTTAAATAAGTACTTCAGAGTCCATGATTACTATGAAAACTTGAAGGCTCGAATAGCCATATTCAACCTGAATGGAAAATATTCCATTTGGTGGGAAGACCTTAAGAATGTGAAAGGAATCCATGAAGAGGGATTATCATGGAAACAATTTGAGAAACACTTCAAGAAGACGTATCTGTCAGAAACATATTTTGATGAGAAGACTAAAGAGTTCTATGAACTCAAGCTGGGACAACTCACCATAGAGGAATATGTCAATAAATTCCTTGAGTTGCTGATGTATGTACCCTACATAAATGATGAAAAGGTGAAAGTACAATGATTTATTAGTGGGTTACCTCAGACCTACCAGAACAATATTGATTTTGATGATCCAAAGACCTTAGAAGACACCATCCAGAAGGAAAGGTATTGTTATGAACAGTTCGAGAGTCAAACAGATCCTTGGGAGGATTGGAAGAAGAAGAGAAGTTTGATATTCAATAATAAAGGGTCCAAAACCTCAATATTTAAGAAATATAGGAATGACTCTAGGATAAGCCTTCCTGCTAGAAGTGTATATCAGAAACATTTCCCCTCCCATAGTGGAAATAAACCTTTTGGAGAAACCCCAGGAAAGACAGATAACCCAAAGAAGGAACCCTTGAAATGTTGGGTTTGTGGAGAAGAAAAACTACTGAGGGACTATCCACACAGACAATAGAATAGTAGGAGAGTTTACAACATCCAAGAAGCTACCACCATCAATGATGTGGCTAGGAGTATGCCACAGATTTATGCATCCATGGATAATAAACAAGACGACCACCAAGCTTCAGTGGTGGAGATGGAAGGTACGCTCACTAACCATCTAATTTATATTTTAATTAACCATGGTTCTAATTTGAGTTATGTTTCCCCTCATACTGTTGATAAGTGTAAACTGCAACCAGTTATGCATGTTAATCCATGGTTAGTACAACTAGCCATTGACACCAAAAGAAAATTAGCAAAGGTCATACCGTCTTTCCAATTCACTATGGATGGATTGCCCACCCAAGATACCTTTAATATACTTCCCGTAGGATCTTATGACTTGTTGATTGGTATAGACTGGCTAGTTGCATATAAAACTAAGTTGGACTGTTACCATAAAACCTTAATATGTGTAAATGAAGAAGGGTGAAATATAACCCTCCAAGGGATTCAGAAGCCTATCTTAGTGAGACAAATATCATCCCTTCAAATGAAAAAGTATTGTAGAAAGGGATGTCCTCTATATGAAATACAAGTTTTGGAATTTTTTGAGGTTGACAGACCAAACCTAGAGGACCACCCCATACTAAGAGAGTATAGAGACATGTTTCCATAAGAGGTACCAGGTCTACCTCTGAGAAGAGACATTGACTTCTCGATAGAACTTGCACCAGGAGCAGTGCCAGTGTCTATGACACCCTATAGGATGAGTACACTCGGGCTAGTTGAGATCAAGCTACAACAAAAGGAAATGATGGAAAAAGGATACATCCAGCCCAGTGTGTCCCCATGGGGAGCAACAGTCTTGTTTTTGAAGAAGAAATATGGCATCCTCCGACTGTGCATAGATTATAGACAGCTCAATAAGACAACCATAAATAACAAGTACCCCTTACCAAGGATCGATGACTTGTTCGACCAATTAGGGGGTGCTTCCATTTTATCAAAGACTGACTTAAGGTATGGATATCATCAAGTCCGAATCAAGGATGAAGACATCCACAAAACAACCTTCAAGACAAGGTATGGTCACTATGAATTTGTGGTGGTTCCATTTGGGTTAACCAATGCCCCTGCCACTTTTATGTGCTTGATGAATAATATACTCAACAAATTCCTAGACAGATTTGTATTGGTCTTTATTGATGATATCCTAATCTACTCCAAGAACAGGGAGGAGCATGAAGAATATCTTAGACTGGTACTTCAAGTACTAAGAGAGTATCATCTCTACGTTAAGTTTAGCAAGTGTGACTTTTTCCAGAAACAAGTCCATTACTTAGGCCATGTTATTTCTAAAGAAGGAGTGGAAGTAGACTCTAACAAGATCAAGTCTATTATGTAATGGCCTACCCCAAAGGATGTATCTGATATCATATCCTTTATGGGCTTAGCAGGATATTATAGAAGGTTTATAAAAGGATTTTCCAAGATTGGTTTCCCAATCACTGTCCTTCAGAAAAATGAGGTTAAATTCACTTGGACATCAGAATGTGGAGAAATATTCCAGGAACTAAAATACCTTCTTACCCATGCACCTGTGATGAAGATTGTAGAACCTGATACTGACTTCCCTGTATGCATGGATGCCTACAAGGAAGAACTCGGAGGATTCCTTATGAAAGAAGGAAATGTAGTTTGCTACGAATCCAGAAAATTGAATGAGCATGAAATCAATTATGTGACCCATGATTTAGAGTTGGCTGCCATAGTGCATGATTTAAAAATGTGGAGGCATTACCTCCTGGGTAGGATATTTATACTTATGAAAGACCACTGTGGGTTGAGGCACCTGTTTGATCAACCGAAACTCAATGCTAGACAAGCTAGGTGGATGACTCTCCTTAGTGAGTTTGATTTCGAAATCAAGCACATCAAAGGAAAGGAAAATAGGGTGGTTGATGCCCTTAGCAGAAGTATGAAAATGATTCACCTGGCAACGGTGAGCACCTGTGAAACGGATGTCAGCGAAAGAGTCAAGAATTCACAAGAAGTAGACGCATTATTCAAGACCATGACATCATATCTAAAACAAGATCCCACATGGATAAAGTATGAAGGATATTAAATGTTGGACGAAGGTATGCTGACTTACAAAAAAAGATTGTATATCCCAAGTTGTGACAACTTGAAGAGGTTCATAATGGATGAACTACACAAGAGACCATACACTAGTCATCCAGGTTATCATAAAATAATCACGACCACTAGAAAACAATTATATTGGCCTGGATTGAAAAATGACATAGATGAATATTTAGCTAAATTCCTAGAATGCTAGAAAGTTAAGGCATAACACTGACAACCAGCAGGTTTGTTGCAACCGCTACCAATTCCAGAATGGAAATGGGAGACCATCTCCATTTATTTCATCATCGGATTACCAAAATCGGCTAGATAGAATGATTCCATCATGGTAGTGGTGGACAAGTTGAGCAATTCCGCTCACTTCATTTCTGTCAAATCAAATTGGAAGGCAATAGATATTGCCAACATCTTCATGAAGGAGATATTTAGACTGCATGGCATGCCTAGGGATACTTTATCTGATAGAGACACAAACTTCACTTCAAGATTTTGGAAATCCTTGATGACTGGTTTTGAGACTAAATTGTTGTTTAACACAGCCTATCACCCTCAAACTGATGGAAAGATAGAAAGAGTAAACCAAATATTAGAAGATATGCTAAGAATGCATGTAATGCATAAACCTAAGAAGTGGGAAGACTACCTGCCACTGGTAGAATTTTCCTACAACAATGGTTATCAAGAATCACTGAATATGATTCATTTCAAAGACCTCTATGGTAGACAATGAAAGACTCCAGTCAACTGGATTAATCCTATGGATAGAATTACAATTGTACCAAAAATGATAAAATAAATGGAACAACAAGTGATTCAGATAAAGCAAAATCTGAAAATCACTCAGGATAGACAGAAAAGTTACACCGACCGAAAGAGAACTCCCAGAGAGTTCAAGAGAGGAGACCATGTCTATCTCAAAGTTAGGCCCATGAAGATTTCCCTGAGAATGGGAGATTGTGCCAAGATAACACCTCAATATTGTGGACCCTTTGAGGTATTAGATAGAGTGGGACCTGTAGCCTATAGGATAGCACTCCCTCCCACAGTAAAGGCACATAATGTTTTCCATGTTTCATTATTGAAGAAATATGTACATAATTTTAATCACATAATTGACTGGTCTGTGATCAAGGTGGAGACGGAGGGAGAATTATCTCCAGAACCTTAATGCATATTAGACAAGAAGGAAACCCCACTTAGGAACCGAACCATTGTGTTGTCACAAGGGCATACCCAGGGTTCAACGCTACAACAATGCACCAACAAAACCCTAACTATCGATCCTTTCAGCAACACCTGCGAAGCAGATGAAGTCTCACCCGAGGTAGAGGCAGGGGTGGTTGTAGGACTCAGGTGTATGCAACCTTAGCTGGGACACATATATGTGATTATAACACTTAATAGATCACTTAGCACCATTAGTTCATCATTATCTAACCAATATCTACTCCGCAGATAAAACAGAGCATCGCAACATTCACCCTGATCTAATGTATATAAGCACTTAGAAAAGGAATTAGATCAGATCTAGCATATTCAAGCACTAAGAAAGTTCACAGATGTCAGATCTAGCATCCATATTCATCATAAGCACAAAGCATAAACATATCTATCTATCTATATCAAAGCACTTAGCACATAACACATAAACACATCAGAACATCACACGGAGCAGAATAACACATTATTTACGTGGTTCACCCCCACCCTGGGCCTATGTCCACCAACTCTTCTTATTTATTAGCTTCGATCAGTCATATACATGATCAGAACCAAAAACCCTTACTCAACATAAGACATGAGATCTGCAAAGCTTGCTAGATCCTCCTACCTTGTGTTACAACACAAAGCCCTCCACAGTCTCTTACAATGACTTGCACTTGGCTCTACAAGTCTCACAAAGTATGCACAAAGCCTTACACTTCTTGATCACATAGATCCCACTCTTAACACTTATCCAACTTGTGAAACACTTGTGCACTACTTCTTACATTGCCAATCCTTCTATTTATACATACAAAATAGGCCTAAACATGGGTAAAGCCACGGGCCGACATCCCATACCTAATACATAATCCCAAAACCCTAAAAGGACCCAAAAAGGGGCTAAGATCCCGCGATCTCTGCTTCTTCTTTCACTTTTCCTTTGACAAGCTGTCGAATTCCAAAATGGTCAACTTGACCAAGAATCTCCCAAAACTTGGTTAAGGGCCAACAGACCCCCAAAACTCACCTGTGACTCGTCCCGAATCACTCTGGTCTTACTAGTTCTGCTTCGAATGCCTCAAGCTTGGCTCAAGTTGTTTCGACCTGCTACTGTGCTACGACCTCCTTTTTAGTGAACTCATGGATGACTGCATTATTGATAGGTCCCTCTAGATGTTGTTCATTTGTAGTGGCAACCTGCTCTAACTTTTCTCCTTGGCATTCTACCTCTGTAAACAACTGATAGGCCTTATCTTGCATAGGTTGGAGTTTATGAGTTATCTCCATAGCTTTTCTCTGGATAGTATGGATTTTCTATTTTGTAGTGCGTTTCTCTTGGGAGCGCTTCATTCTTTCCACAACTGACAGGGACTTCAGCTGCTCCTATATATTTTCGGCTTGATACTTTGCCTCTTGGAGTTGCGAATCTAGTGCTCTTAATTCTAGACTCTCGACAATTCACTCATATGTCAGGGAACTGTGATCAGTGAGATGATTAGATTCCAGGGTAAGAACCTTGAGCCATTCAACTGCGCTCCTGGTAGTTGCTTCTCATTGGTATCTTACATCTTGTGGGGTCTCGGGTATTGCGCGTAGTTCCAAATCTGCGATGCATTGTTGTAGCTGCTGGATCACTTCTTCAAGTTGTGCTATTTGTTGTTGAACTCACTCTTCAGCCTTTACTTCTATCACTGTCACAGAGTGAAGTGCTATGTTGACCACTTCCTTTACTTCGATTTGCTCCACGAGCAACTGTTCCTTTTCTTGTTGTAGCTGGGATTTTTCTTCATCAAACTTCACTTGGAGAGAAATATTTTCCCATTCTACAGCACTGCGTTGCTCTACAAGGACTCCCTGTACTTGTACCAAAGCCTAGGTGAATTTCTCTATTTCTTATTGCGCTCGTCGAAGACGAGCTTCAATTGTATCAACTAGGTGGTGGAGTTGAGCTAGCTCATCTCCCGATTCTGGTTCTCCCGACGTAGTGGAGACTGTGCAGCAGGATTGTAGGGCTTGCTGTACCCCTCAGAGTTCAGTCTCAATATGATCATACATGTCCTTTGCTTTGCTTCTTGTTTCTCTATTATTTCCAATGAAGCATCATTCAGGGCTGCTATGAAGAAGTCGAAGTCATTATAGGTGAGGACAGTCTGCATCTTGGTCATGGTGGCCTTCGATTTCTTCTGGGAGGAAGGTTTCATAGTGAACCTTTCCTCTTTTTTAGTGGATCAGCCTCATCTCCTTACTTCTGTTCGAATTATTTTTCTTTCAACTCTTCACCATCACCTCCTTACTGTGGTGATATAGAATCAGTCTTCATAGATGCACTTTCTAAATCCTGAACTTCTTCAGTCTTCTTTGTCCTGCTAGGTCTAGGTGTATCCTGCGCAGTTTCTGGGATGTCGATGTCGGATATCTCTGCAGGGTCTACTGGAATGAGGAGGTCTGTCAACCAGTGCTTGGTGATATCCTCCAAGTCCTCCTCCATTATCTTATAGTAGGATTTGAGTTGTTTCTTGTGTTTGTCAGTGCGTGCTATGATGTAAATAAAATGTCGGTCTATGTTGAACTTCATCAAGGGCCTGAACTGGTGTAGAGTGTTCAGAGTGATGCGAGGCTCGGACTGGATGGATGTCTTCAGCTGGTTGTAATAGGTATGAAAAATAGCATTGGACTGCCACTGTTTATTCATATCGCTTGAATACCACTTCGTGGCCAATGGATCTAAAGGCTCGATGTCCGGGAAGGTCACACCTTCCAACATATCCCAAGAAATAAAAGAGATCAGGATCAATAGCCAGCTGAAATGAAATTTCTACCCTTGATCATGGGCTTCTCTGCAGTTGAGTTCTAATTGGCTCACCAGGTACTTCACCCAGTTCATCTGAAGTCCTTTTGCACACTTCCCTGCGAGGTCGACTACAAAACCGATGACTTGGGTAGGTCAGTTATTCCGTACTAACTTTCTTGTGATCAACTGAAAGGAGAGGCGCACTGTGCCACTATTGATAGAAGCTACCTTGTAACCTCGTGTTCCCTTATCGACATCGCCATAAGTGTCCTTGATCTGATGTGCCAGAGCATGATCCATGGCTTTTCCAGGGTAAAACTCTCATGGATCAGGCCCTTGCATACTTAACCCCATGATCCGATTGATCAGCGTCAGATCAACTGTTATATGACAGTTTAGCCACAAATAACCTCCATGGTAACAATACAACAGTAGCTTGACACATGCATTCACCTCCTTGTGTCGTCTGAAGTGAGAAATATTCATGACATTGAGCAGTGTGGACTGCGCGAGGTTATGGGTCCATGACTGGGGGATTATCTTCGAATTCTTCCCCTTAATCTGGGTTAGGTACTTATGCAAGATGATCATGTTGTAAAATTTGCGATCTCTGAGGTTGAAGTCTCTAAACTTTAACACTGCAATCTTATCTTAGTCTGCTCAAACTATGAGTATCCCCTTCGGGAGGTACGCAGTGACCAAGGTGTAGTCGAAATCTCTAGGCATGCTATCTTGATTTATTGCACCGCTCAGAGGTGGTAGATAGTTGGGTAAGATGGTAAGGATCAATTTAGCATTCGCTAGATCATCCTTGTGCTTGGTTCACTTTTCATCGGATGGCCAGGATGGTTCGGCTCCGCGAGAAGTGGACGAAGAGGCTGGAAGTCCTCTCATGGATGATGCTTGTATACCTGTGGACATCGACATGACTCTGTCAGTCATGAGGTCGATCAAAACTTCCTCAACAACTTTCTCTGCAATACTCAACTCATCCGACATACATGCTCGGGGTTAACAATCTCGGGTTCGAGGGGTATCTTATACATAGTAACAAGATAGAGAGAAAAAACACGATGATCACTGTATAAACTCAACTTACTCTACAGGCTCAAATTCTCAATTGGAAAAAGTGTTCTCGGTGCGTGGCATGATGGGATAAATAGGTAACTTGGCAAGGTCTCTTGCAATGGGTATGAAGCCTTCATTAACTCTGTTATGTCCATTATGGTGCAGTCCCAATGGTCGAATGGTGAGCTCGCTGGCCATATATGGATTTCTATCCGTTCAGAGCATTGATCTAATGATTATAATGTCCCCAACGACTATATTTCTTCGTCATGGAAAAGTGCCATGTGTCGTTGTTCTGATATACCAACGAAGCTCCAATTTTGCAATTTTTCCTTCTGCAAAGCTCCCTCAGGAACCTTCTATAACTTTTCAATCTTAGCTCTCTTCTTACTTAGTTTTCTAGCCTTCTTTCTAGTGAGCTTCTTCTTGGAGTTCCTTTTTCCATTCTGATTCTTATCTTCTTTTGGCAGAGTAACTTCACGCTAGTGAGATTCTTTCCTAGACATCAGGGGTAATACTTCATTTGTATCTGGAATAGGTACTCCAGTCTTCTACAGGTCTTCTAGTTTTCTTCCGACTTTGACATCCAAGTCCCTAGTTTTAAATAGCTTTGCTTGATCCTCCTGTTCTTCAATCAAGTGTGTGATCCTCCTAGTCATGAAATCTTTCAACTCTTTCTTCTTCTGCTCCAAGATTTATTCTTCTTTTCTTCTGGCCTGATATCCTTCAATCCAAGGTTTTCCTAGTAGCATAGCAAATGGAGCACTAATCTCAATAAATTTAACAACTTCAAATTCTTCCTCTGTCGAAGTTCCCTTGGCATTCATAGATATCTGGGTGATATTTCCACATAGGTTTATCAACTTTCCTCTAAATAACCCTATTCCTCCCAATGAAGGAATCATAGCAGGATTTCCTAGAATTTCCCAAGTTCTTTCTTTCATGATATTCACCTGTGTTTCCTCATCCAGAACACATTCAATGTCGAAGTCTCCTATTCTTTATTCAATGCATTCTTTTTCTTTGAAGATATCTGATAAGCTAACATGTCGGTGATCATTCAGGGTTTCTTTCATCTGTAGCAATACTTTTTCTGATTCTTTCCGGGGTTCTGCCATAATCTTAGTTTCTGGATCTTCCTTAGGGTTTTCTTGATTCATATTCATTTTTTCAACCTTAGTAATCATTCTAGGGAAATCCAAAACTTCATGGTCCATAGCTTTACAACAAAGAAAATTAGGTCTTCTCCCAGGGCATTCCTTAGCAAAATGTCCTAGTTTTATGCAATGGTAATAGAGGGTTAACCCTTTCTTTCTCTTAAATGATCCCCAACCTCACCTGTACTGAGCACTAGGATCATGGTAGCTAACCTGCAACAAATTCTTTCTAGGGTCCTGCATCCATTCATTAGTCCAAACATTCTTTCTATGCATAAGTATAACATATCTTTCACTATTCTTATCAGATCTACTCATATAAATCTTCTTTCTTCTATCAGTGCCCTAGTTTTCAAGCTAGGACAAATCTTATCAAACATGCCTAGATCCATACTTTAGAAACAAAAATTTCCACTAATCTTACTTCTACATAGCACAAAGCTAGATCTTACCTCTTTTAATCAAGAATTCTCACTTTTACCTTTCTTAGGGCACAAAGCTTCTGGATCTTACCTCTTTTCTTTAGATCAGACTTATTTTCCTTAGCACAGAGCTTTATAAATCAAGTAGAATAATGTGCACTAGGGAAACATATCTACACACAGAGCTTTCACAAATTCAGGTCGGATCTTTGCACAAATCTTCTTCTTCCTCGATTCCCAACAATCATAGTTTCAGGTCCCGTCAACAGAACCATTTGTTGGCACAAGGGAAGACCCAGGGTTCAATGCTACAACAACACACCAACAAAACCCTAACTACCATCCCTTTCGGCAACACCTACGAAGTAGATGAAGTCTCACCTGAGGTAGAGGCAAGGGTGGTTGTAGGAATTAGGTGTCTGCAACCTTTGTTGGGACACATGTCTGTGATTATAACACTTAATAGAGCACTTAGCATCATTAGTTCATCATTATCTAACCAATATCTAATATGCAGATAAAATAGAACATCACAACATTCACCCTGATCTAATGTATATAAGAACTTAGCAAAGGAATTAGATTAGATCTAGCAGATTCAAGCACTAATTTCACAGATGTCAGATCTAGCATCCATATTCATCATAAGAATAAATCATAAACAGATCTATCTATATATATCAAAGAACTTATCACATAACACATAAACACATCAGAACATCGCACAGAGCAGAATAACACAGTATTTACATGGTTCACCCCCACCCTGGGGCTACGTCCACTAACTCTTATTCTTTATTAGCTTCAATCAGTCATCTACATGCATAGAGCCAAAAACCCTTACTCAGCATAAGACAGGAGATCTGTGCAGCTCGCTAGATCCTCCTTGTTGGCACAGGGGCAGACCTGGGGTTCAACGCTCAAGAGCGCACCAACAAAGCCCTAACTACCAACCCTTTTAGCAACACCTGCGAAGAAGATGAAGTCTCACCCGAGGTAGAGGAAGGGGTGGTTTCAGGACTCAAGTGTCTTAAACCTTAGTTGGGACACCAATCTATGATTATACCTACTACAAGGCACTTATCATAGATCATTCATCTATATTTAACCCTTAAGGTACTTCACAGATGGCATAGAGCATCGCAGTGAATACTTAGACTAAATATGATTCAGCACTTAGCCACAAAACATATATTAGATTCAACAGATCAAGCACTAAACATCTTATATATCAGATCTAACATTCATTCTTATATCATAAGCACAGAGCATAACTAGATCTACTTAATCACAGCAAGCACTTAGCCAAAAGGAAGAAACACTTAGGTCAAAACATAGAGCACATTACACAGAGTTACCATGGTTCAACCCCATCCTAGGGCTACGTCCACAAAATCTTCTTCTTTATATTATCTTGGTCAAGGAGTTACAACACGGAGCTTCAATGACCCTTACTTCGCATAGGACAAAATATCTACGTAGCTCGCTAGATCCTTCTTCCTTTCACTCATCACAAAACCACAACAACTTGCACTTTTCCTTCCAATCTCCTTACAATCATGCACAAAGCACTTGCGATACACATCCGATCACACAGATCCAACTACTAGCACTAAGCCTTTAGCTATACATTTGCACTAAGTTGTCCCCCCTACTTACATTTCCTAAGTATCTATTTATAGATTACAAAATGGGCCTAAACGTGGGTAATCCCACGGGCCAACATCCCTTTCCCTTTAAACATAAACCCAAAAACCCTAAAAGGTACCCAAAAATAGGTCTTTCTTGCTTCGCATTGTGTTCCGTCTTTGGCAAGCTTTCGCAGTCCCAAAATGGTCAAATATGACCAATTATACTTCAAAACTTGGTCAAGGGCCAACATGCCCCCAACACTCACCTGTGACTCATCTCGAGTCACTCAGGTCTGTTCAATTCTGCCTCGAATGCCTCGATCTTGGCTCGAGCTGCTTCGACCTGCTGTAGTGCGACAACCTCTTGATCAGTAAGTTCCTGGATCACTATGTCATTGAGCGGTCCTTCCAGGTGCTTCTCTGCAGTGATGCCAACCTGTTCGAGTTCAAATTCCTGGCTTTCAAGTTCAGTGAACAATTGGCATGCCTTTTCTTAGATCGGTTGAATTCGTTGGGATACTTCCATCACTTTACTTTGCAGCGCATGTACCTGTTGTTGGGTTGTGCGTTGTTCTATGAACCTCTTCATTCTTTCTACTAGGGTCAAAGTCTTTATCTGCACCTATAGTGTGTCTACATGATGCTTGGATTCTTGGAGTTGTGCCTCTAATGTCTGCAATTCTAGAGTCTCTGCGAGGTTCTCTTAAGTCTGGGTGCTTCTAGCGCTCAGTGTCTTGCATTCCAAGGAAAAGGTTTTTAACCAACCAACTGTGCTTCGAGCAGTGGCCTCTCTTAGATCTCTAATTTCCTGAGGGGTCTTGGGAATGATGCGGAGCTCCATATCCATGATGCGTTGTTGGAGTTGCTGGATTACTTCTTTCATTTGGGTCACCTGTTGTGGGAGACGGTCTTCCATATTCACCTCTATGACTATCACAGAGTCCAGTTCTTTGCGAATCCTTTCCTGGACTTCAAGTTGATCTGCTAGCAACTGTGCCTTTTCCTCATCCCACTTCACTTTCAGGGCAATCTTTTCTCATTCTGCCTCCTTCTATTGTTCTAGAAGTTCTTTATGTGCTTGCATCAAAGACTGGGTGGATTGCGTTGCATCTTCGTGAGCTTGTCGAAGGTGAGATTCGAATTGATCAGCAATCTGGTGTAATTGTGTGGGTTCATCACCTTTTCTTGATGTTTCGCTTATCATAGGCGCTCTAGACACTGCTTGGTTGGACTAGAGTGCCTGTTGCACTTCTTTGAGTTCACCTTTGATTCGGTTTAAGAGCTCCTCTTGATTTTCTTCTTTCTTTTCTGTGAGCTCGAGTGAAACATCGTTCAGCGCGACAATTAATAAGTTAAAGTCATCCGGAGTAAGGGTAGTTTTAAGCATGGTTCGGGTAGCCTTATATTTCTTTCAAGAGGAGGGTTTTGGTGGTGTCATCTTTCTTTTTCAGGGAGGGATCCTCCTCCTCTCTTGGTGGAGTCACTTCGCCTCTATTTTTCTCCACTTCTATACCGCCTATCTCGTCACCATCACCTCCCTGTGTAGGTGAGATCGAAGCAGTCTTCGTGGATGTGATAGGGACATATTCAACTTTGTCATCCTTCTTAGTCCTGCTTGGCCCAGGTGTATCCGACATAGTTTCAGGGCTTTCCTCATCGTACATATCTGTGGGGTCTGCTACAACAAGTAGGTCTGCTGACCATTCCTTGGTGATATCCTCCAAGTCATCCTTTGTCAGTGTTAGGGTCCTAACCTGCACATAGGTAGATCAATATATTCGAATGTAATAAAGGTCAATATTAATAAGGCCTTTCAATAAAATAGAATAAGGTGGATGTAAGAAGACCTAATAGAAGCTTCCACTTCTAGAAGGATATTCCTCTAGATGCTTATCTTGATAGACATATTTAGTATAAATAAGGGTCGAGGGTATGAAAACCCTAGCTTGGAGATTATTGTAACAGAGCGCTGCTCAATTGGAGGTTGCCCCCTCGAAGAGGCCTCTGAACATTGCTTTCTGAATCAAAGTGTTATTTCTATTGTTGTTCTTATATCATTTCTATGTTATTGTGGAGATTATGCTGGATATATTATTGTTATTCTGCCATTTCTAGCATTTTATTTCTGTTCTGCATATTTATTATATCTGGTATCTTGCAAGTGGTATCAGAGCACTTTCCTTAGCAGAAATTGTGGGAATTTGTTTTTAGGGTAGATACGTATTCTGACTTCTTTAAGCCACAGAGATCTGTTGTTACGCGCATAAACCCGTGGTTGAGGGATTCATACACACAGGAAATACAAGTGGTTCTTAAGCGCACATCTGTTGGCCACCCTTGTAACCCCTGTTGGTACCCCTTCGAGTGGTAGCGCATTAGAAAACACCTGTTTACGGATTGGCC
>SNQJ01S0020636.1:74660-100028 GCA_010110895.2 Picea sitchensis
TTTGTACCCTTAAAGAGAACTTGGTCATGGCACAGAATCGCATGAAGCAACAAGCAGATCAAGGTCGCTCTAAATGTCAATTTGCAGAAGGGGATCAGGTGTTTCTGCGACTACAACCATACAAGCAAACTTCCCTCAAGGTCGAGCATTGTCAAAAGCTAGTGCCCAAATTTTATGGTCCTTATACAGTTCTCAAGCATGTGGGACAAGTAACATATCAGTTATCTCTGCCCAATCAGTCAAAGCTACATCTAGTTTTTCATGTTTCATGCTTAAAGAAGGTGATTGGAACTAGGTGCCAAATTCAAACCAACCTTCCCGAGTTAGCTGAAGAAGGATCCATTTAGCTACAAGCAGAAGAAGTTTTGGACCAGCGTGAGCGTTGCCTGCGTCAGAGAACCATCAAGAAAGTGCTAGTCTAGTGGAAAGATACGACTCCAACAGATGCCACTTGGGAAACAACTACCATTCTACAACAGTTTCCACATCTCAAGCCTTGAGGACAAGGCTATTTTTAAGGGGGTGGACATGTCAGGGTCCTAACCCGCACATAGGTAGATCAATATATTCGAATGTAATAAAGGTCAATATTAATAAGGCCTTTCAATAAAATAGAATAAGGAAGATGTAAGAAGACCTAATAGAAGCTTCCACTTCTAGAAGGATCTTCCTCTAGATGCTTCTCTTGATAGACATATTTAGTATAAATAAGGGTCAAGGGTATGAAAACCCTAGCTTGGAGATTATTGTAATAGAGTGTTGCTCGATTGGAGGTTTCCCCCTCAAAGAGGCCTGTGAACATTTCTTTCTTAATCAAAGTGCTATTTCTATTGTTGTTCTTATATCATTTATGTGTTATTGTGGAGATTATGCTGGATATATTACTATTATTCTGCCATTTCTAGCATTTTATTTATGTTCTACATATTTATTATATCTGGTATCTTACAATCATATTGTAGTAGGATTGAAGTTGTTGTTTATGTTCATCACCGCACGTTGTAATGTAGATGAAGTGGCGATCCATGCTAAACTTCATCAAAGTTCTAAACCTATGAAGTGCGTTCGGGGTGATTCGCGGTGTAGCCTGAATTGTAGTTTTCAGTTGGTTGAAGTAGGTTTGGAAGACAACATTAGACTACCACCGCTTGTTCATGTTGTTGGAGTACCACAATGTACAGAACTTCGCAGCCAGTGGTTCAAAAGGTTCGATCTCTAGGAAAGTGGCTCCATCTGGCAGCTCCCAATCGATGAAAGCGATGAGTATGAGTAGCCAACTAAAGTGGAACTCATACCCCTGGTCTTACGCACCTTTGCAATACAACTCTAACTGGTTGATGAGATACTGCGCCCAATTCATCTGTATTCCCTCGGCGCACTTCCCTGCGAGGTCAACTACGAATCTAGTCACCTTTGTTGGTCTGTTCTTACGAACTAATTTTCTTGCGATCAACTGACATGCAAGGCACATTGCGCCACTTTGGATGGAGTCTACCTTGTAGCCTCGCATGCCCTTCTCTACATCGCCACAAGTTTCCTTTATCCACTGTGCTAGTTCTCGGTCATAGGTCTTTCCTAGGTAAAAGTCTTGTGGGTCAGGGCCTTACATGATGAGTCATGTGATACGATTGATTAGAGTCGGATCCACAGTAATGCGGTGGTCCAACCATAAATATCTGTCGTAGTAGCAATACAACAACAACCTGACACATGCGTTGACTTCCTCATGTCTGCCGAAGTGAGGGATCTTCATTATGTTGAGTAGTGTGGACTGCGCGAGGTTTTGGCTCCAGGACTGCGGGACAATATTAGGATTATGACCTTTGGTCTTAGTTAAGTATTTATGCGGAACCAACATGTTGTAGGTTTTGCGATCTCCAAGGTTAAAATCACTGAATTTTAGTGTTGTGAGCTTATCCTGGTCAGCATGTACTACGCACACTCTTTTCGAAAGATATGCGGTGATCAATTTGTACTCAAAGTCTCTAGGTGCACTATTGCAGTTAATTTGTTGCTCAAAAGTGGGATGTAGACCGACAAAATGCACGGGATCAGTTTGGCGTTTGCAATATCCTCTCTGTGATTTGTTCTTGTCTCGGTTGTGGTTCTGGAAGGTCCTTCACCATGAGCAGTGGAGGGAGAAGCTTGGACTCCTCCTGACGATGATGCTTTCACACCTACATACATCCTTCTCTCTGACATGACTCTCTTAGCCATTAGGTCAGTCAAAACTTCTTCAACTACTTTCTCGACAGCTTTGAGCTTGTCCAACATACAAGCTTGGGTCCACTAGCTCAGGTGTGAAAATGACGGTTGAGATTACGAAGAACAGTAAAGGAACATGGAAATGATCACAGGGTGAAGTAATCTCAAGGTTCGAGCTCAAATTCTCACTTAGCAAAAGTGTGCACGGTGCATGGCACAATGGACTAAGTAGGGAAACTTAGCAACGGTTTGCTTCCAATGGATATGGGGCCTGCATTAACAATGTTCTATCCGTTCTGGCGTTGTTCAATGGTCTAGTGGGAACCCATAATTTATTTTCGACCCATTCAAGGCAGAAGTTGAATGGATATATTTGTCCAATGACTATATTACTGCGTCATGGCGAAGTGCCACATGTCGATGTTCTGATATCTCGACGAAGCTCAATTCTTGTGATTTTTCCTTCAGGGAAGTTCCTTTTGGAGTCGTCTGTAGCTTTTCGATTTTGGCCCTCTTCTTACTTAGCTTCCTATCCTTTTTCCCAGTGAGCTTAGTCTCAGTCACCCTCTTTCGAATTCTAAATCTTATCTTCTCTTGACATAGTCACTTTGCGCTGCCTAGGATCTTTCCTCAGATCCAAGGGTAATACTCCTTCATCATATGGGTTAGATATTTTGGTCTTCTGTGGTTCCTCTAACGCTCTTATAGCTTTGACATCTAGGTTCTTAGTGTTTAACAACAAAGATCCATTCTCTTGTTCCTCCATCAAGTAGACAATCCTTCTAGTCATAAATTCCATGAGTTCTTTCTTCTTCTGTTCTAGGGCTTCATTTTCTTCTTTCCTCCGGAACTGGTCTTTTTCAATCTAGATCTTTCCTAGCAAAGATGGAAATGGGGAATGGTTCTCAATAAATCTAATGACTTTTAACTCTTCCTCTGTCAAATTTCCATGGGTATTCATAGCTATTTGGGTAATTCTGCCACATAGGGTTACCATTTTGCCTTTAAATAATCCAATGGTTCCTAGTGAAGGGACCAGAGCAGGCCTTCCTAGGGTTTCACAAGTTCTTTCTGTCATAATATTCATCAGTGTTCCCTCATCCAGGACACAGTCAATGTCAAAGTCTCCTATTCTTACTTCGATTTTCTCCTGTTCTTTGAAGATTTCGGACAAACTGACATCCTTATGATCATCTAGGGTTCCTTTTATTTTCAGTAACATGATCTCTGATTCTTTCTGGGGTTCTTCCATAATTTTAGTCTCTTGATATCCTTCAGAGTTTTCTTATTCCATATTCAGTTTTTCAAGTTTAGCAATCATTCTAGAGAAATCCAATACTTAATGGTCCATAGATTTACAACAAAGGCAACTAGGGTTTCTCCCAGGTCATTCCTTAGAAAGATGGCCTGGTCTTTTGCAACTGTAACAAAGAGTTAATCCTCTCTTTCTCTTCAATGATCCCCAACTCTTCTTGTACTGCACGCTAGGATCATAATGGCTGGCCTGCAAAAATTTCTTTCTAGGATCCTGCATCCACTTGTTGGTCCAGACATTCCTTCTATGCATAGGTATAACATATCTATCTTTATACTTATCATATCTATTCATATCAAAATTTCTTTCCTCTATTAATGCCCTAGTTTTTAAGCTAGGACAAAATCTATCAAACATACCTAGATCCATGTTCTAGAAAGAAAAAAAAAATCACTTATCTACAGAGCACAAAGCTTCCAGATCTAAGAGATTTTGACTATTCTTACCTTTATTAGAGAACAAATCTTACAGATCTTACCTCTTTTTTGCAGATCTGACTTATTTCTTTCGGAAATTTCCACTTTTACTTTTCTCAGAGCACAGAGAATTCATATCTCGCTTCTTTTCTTTCGGATTTGATCTTCCTTTCTTCAGATCTGACCTTATTCCTGGCACAAAGATGCATAGGTTGAGTAAAAAGTTGTGCACTAGGGAAACATATCTACGCATAGAGATTTCTTTTGCACAACATTTCTTTTTCCTCAGTTCCCAAAAATCACAGTTTTAGGTCCCGGCAATGGAACCATTTGTTGGCACAGAGGCAGAACCGGGGTTCAACGCTCAAGAGCGCACCAACAAAGCCCTAACTACCAGCCCTTTCGGCAACACCTGCGAAGAATATGAAGTCTCACCCGAGGTAGAGGCAGGGGTGGGTTCAGGACTCAAGTGTCTGAAACCTTAGCTGGGACATCGATATGTGATTATACCTACTACAAGGCACTTAGCATAGATCATTCATCTATATTTAACCCTTATGGTACTTCACAGATGGCACAGAGTATCGCAGTGAATACTTAGACTAAATATGATTCAATACTTGGCCACAAAACATAGATTAGATTCAATAGATCAAGCACTAAACATCTTATATATCAGATATAACATTCATTCTTATATCATAAGCATAGAGCATAACTAGATCTACTTAATCACAACAAGAACTTAGTCAAAAGGAAGCAACACTTAGGTCAAAACACATAGCAAATTACACAGAGTTACCATGGTTCACCCCCACCCTGGGGCTACGTCCACAAAATCTTCTTCTTTATATTATCTCGGTCAAGCAGTTACAACACAGAGCTTCAATGACCCTTACTTCGCACAGGACAGAAGATCTACACATCTCGCTAGATCCTTTTTCCTTGCACTCAGCACAAAACCACAACAACTTGCACTTAGCCTTCCAATCTCCTTACAATCATGCACATAGAACTTGGGATACACATCCGATCACACAGATCCAGCTACTAGCACTAAGCCTTTAGCTATACATTTGCACTAAGTTGTCCCCCCTACTTACATTGCCTAAGTATCTATTTATAGATTACAAAATGGGCCTAAACGTGGGTAATCCCATGGGCCGACATCCATTTCCATTTACATCAACCCAAAAACCCTAAAAGGTACCCAAAAATAGGTCTTTCTTGCTTCGCGTTGCGCTCTGTCTTTGGAAAGTTGTTGCAGTCCCAAAATAGTCAAATATGACCAAGTATACTTCAAAAATTGGTCAAGGGCCAACACTCGTTCCTTGCGTTACAACACAAATCCCTCCACAGTCTCTTACAATGAATTTCACTTGGCTCTACAAGTCTCACACAGTATGCACAAAGCCTTACACTTCTTGATCACACACATCCCACTCTTAGCACTTAGCCAACTTGCACAACACTTGCGCACTACTTCTTACATTGCCTAGACTTCTATTTATACATACAAAATAGGACTAAACATGGGTAAACCCATGGGCCGACATCCCATACCCATTACATAATCCCAAAACCCTAAAAGGACCCAAAAAGGGTCCGATATCCCACGATCTTTGCTTCATCTTGCGCTCCGCCTTCGACGGGCTGTCGAAGTCCAAAATGGTCAACTTGACCAAGAATCTCCCAAAACTTGGTCAAGGGCCAACACATTGCACATGTCAAGGTGCAATGGAAACACTTTGGCCCAGATGAGGCTTCGTGGGAAGTGGAGGATGCCATGAGACAAGCATATCCATTTTTGTTTAGTTATGTATATACAAAGCATGTTGACAAATAGAACATCAAGGACAATGTTCCTTTAAGGGGGAGGTAATTGTAACACCATGTTTCCCCCAGTTTATAAATATAACTATAATGGCCAAGAGACTATGGAAAAATCAATATGTGTGAATGTTTGATTCAATGGAACTTTGTATAAAAGGTCAATTAATGTAAATTCTATTATTTACTAGAAAATGGGTAAGTGTTGCATGAATGCTAGAAGGGGGGTGTACTAATAAATACCATGAATGCTATGAAAATAGATGGTGAAGGGGACCAAGAATGGTTGTGTTAACCTTCACCAAACCAGTACCTTACTGGATTTAATTTATTAGGACCAGAACAATCCTTTTACCAGAAATGAATTACAATCAGGTTGGTCGGTGGGAAGACCTCCTCAAGAGTTAATGAGGGGATGGGGTAGAGAACCCATGTAAGGTTTCCAAACCTGACCACGGGATGGGAATTTGATCCACACACAACCTTGTTGAAGGATGCAAGAAAGGAAGGTGTGGTGGGTGGAGGACGACCTGCAGAGACTGTAAAGACGAGAGGGAAAGCTCTTGGGCTCAAGGAAGAACTGGGAAATAAGTGTTTTGGTCGCAGGGAGATGGCTAGTGGGTTTATGATACAAGATGATAAATGAGGTTGGTCCTCCTTTCTTGGTATCATGTAAATCGTTCCCAAGATCCTGCGGGAGGAGGAGAGTAACCTCTGTCCCTACTGTCGCTAAGCCAAAAGAAAGGATTTTATCGCAGAGCATCGTGGTCTACCTCGGGGGTGGCTAGTCGTAAATCCGTTAGGAGTGACTGAGCCTATGGTTGGGTGGAAATGGGCACCCCTTTCAGCAGTCACTTCACATTATCTAGTTCTAATAAGTGTTTTCCCTGTTTTATGTGCTGAATTGGAATAATGGATGAATGCTTGGATTTATACATATGTGTACTTATAAATGTTTTCTGTGTGGAATGGTTATGATATGTACATGCCTACTTCTCCTTGTAAACTTACAATTTCGAACAATAGTCTGTATGCCCATATTATCTCCCGAGGCTTCCTAGGACATGAGCTTGTTAGATGACCAAGATAGGAGATATTGTGACGACCCGATCTTGTCCGTCTGAAGAGGATGCCTCTTCTAGACCCCTTGTCGTGCGATCATAATTCCATACCCAAGTCATTAACCATTTTATGGTAAAAGATCAGGAAGGATAGCGAAGAGGAAGCATTAAAAATGGGAGGTCCCTTCATTTGGAAGACAAGTCGACAAGATCCGTTCGAAAGGACCCATATGACCAATACCCAAGAACCTTGGGCTAAGCCTAAGAAAGTTATGTCCCCTTGGCTTCAGAGCTCTGGAAGTCCAAGACTTTGGAGTATGACCAACCTTACCAGCCTTATATGAGTCAAAGGTAACCGAGAGACTCGGTTTCCCATAATATTGACCAACGATAGGCGTTTGGGTGAACCTATCTCACCAACTAAACCGGGATCTGAAACCTCAAAGGTCGGAGCCGCGAAGGACCCAGAACCGTAGATCGAGGGATCCTTCGAATCCTTTCCCAATCGTCGATATATTGGGGATGCATGGTGCTAGCCCCTTTAATTCAAATATTGAGCACTTCAGGAGGTGAGAGGATTTTTCATAGCAATACTCCTGAACACCGAATCCATGAGGTAACTAGAGCCATAGATCTATAAGTCTACATGACCAGATCTCGATCGTGAGATTTGAGGAATGTAGAAGCCTGTCATTTCGGGGTGACAAGGTGAAATGATGTCACCCAAGGTGACGTGGACCCCATATTGACGTGACACATGTCACCCAAATTCGTGTGCATCACGTACCATATAGGCACATTGGAACGTAACACATGTCACCCTGTCCCCTCCTATGTGTCAGTTCCTGATATGTGTCCACCTAGCCAACGTGGTTGGTGAAGTGACTAGGACTCCAGGACTTCGGGACTCTGGATGGTCTAGGATGTAGTATGATAGAGAGATTGATCGACCTGGAGGCCTGAGCCACGTGGTGATCTTACGAGACTTCAGAATTTTGGAACTCTGGGTGGTCTCGTGTGTAGATAGTAAAGAGGCGTGAAGCGTCGGAGCGTTGAATTCCTCCACAACTGATATAGGAGAAAGAGAGTAAGTCCCTCCATGGGATCAGGCAGTGGATGGTCTTCCACCATGGAGGAAGGAAATTGGAAATAACACGTGTGAGGTGGATCCACATGGCACCCCAACCAATGATTTCCCGAAGAACATCATAAATGTATATCTGTCGGTTCTGAGCTTGGTTTTTAGCATGGAGACCTTGGTAAGAAAACTCTAGATGAGTAGAGTGTGGTAGAAACCCCAAATGAATGATTTGATCACTTAAGGGGAATGAAATTTTGATTCCCCATCCCTAGGAAAGTCACTCAAAGGTCGGGTGTGTTACAATGAGGATGCAACCATAGATACCTATTTAGAGTATTCTGATGAGGCTAGTGATTCCTATGCATTTGATGGATAGTTGGATGGACAAGATGACAGTGCAAGAGCTTTAGCAGTCCTATCAGCCAATGTTGAGAACTAAACACTTCAGCATAGTGATGACATGTGTGAGGATTCATATGTGTTATCACTTGGTATGAGGTCATGGGGGATATTTCTCCTCCCATGGAGTTGAGCATGACACAATCCTTACCTTCTCAGAAATTTATGATAGACATGACATAGGAGGATAACAATAGCATTTTGAAGGTGGTAGAGGAGTCGTGTGTAGAATTTGAATACAAGAGACATATGGATATATATACCTAGGAGGAGAGGCATGGATTGGAGCTAGTTGATGATACACATACCTATCAGTATGAGGAGAGCGAGTCACCTATTTTGGGGAGTCTTTTGTTAGATCAAGTTGTGGATATTGATAACTTGTTGGGATACTCACTTCCAGGACCGATCTACAGTGATGATGATGCACTACTTATTGGTCAGGATAACCATATCTCATGTATGGACACATCTGTATGGGATCCAGTTACAGATGACATTAGCAGAGTGAGCACACAGGAGGATAGAGCTTCCCATACAGGATACAATGTGATTTAGATGGGGGTAGCAGTTGGTGATTGTGTGCAATGGAATACAGGAGGACTCAGTAGCATAGTGGACAGTGGGAAGTTCAATGCCTTATATTTTGAGGAGTGTGTTGTTGGGGATTCCATTGTTTCCACTAGTAGTGAGAGGCATGAGATAACACCTCATCAAGATTGTGATCAGGAGTCATGACACTTGACAGGACAGTTGAGAGTCAGTGAGGACATGATCATGGCAGCCACTAGATGCATTAATTATACACACACATTAGTCAAAGGTTGTTGTTGGAGGGCCTCGATGGAACATGATAGTTCATATGGGGGTCTTTCCATTGATGACTTATATACACTCAGGGAGAGAGTGACTATGATGAGGGACAAATACCAACAATTGTTGATGGATAGAGATTACCTATTTGAGGTTGGCAAGATGTATCACAGGGCACTGGGGGAGAAGGATATTGAGGTGGACCAACTCACTCATGAGTTGATGAGCACACAGGGATTCTTGGAAGGCACATAGACAACCCTTCAGGAATCAGGGTCCATATTAGAGGAGTTTCTTGATGAGACTAGTCGGGGATTTACTACATCTATCCAAACATAGAGCTAGATTTTTACTTCAACTACTTCGCTAGAGGATGTTGGTGGGTTGGTAGATAAACACCAGTTGATGGAGGTGCGTGAGGGACACCTAGGATAGATGATGTATATGGAGAGATGTGACTAGGATATGTTGGAGGTGTTGGTGCAATTATATGCATAATATATTACCAAACATAAATTATCAACTGGGATTCATAATCAGTGGATTTTATGCACTATATGTGCCGATAACAGACATGTTCCTATGTCTGTTTCGTATAGTTTAGATAAGAAAACCATCAATAACAAAATACTCTATTTTCACACTTTTCAAATAAAATTCTCCACTCATTTCAAAATTTAGAAAGCAAAACTTGCAAACAAAATCTTAGCAATCATGCATTCGAAAGATCTTGCTCAGATAATGACTTGTCCATTCACAAGCTCATGAAATGGAAATATGGACTTTGACATAGTTATTTGTATCTACTACTCTTAACAACAACTAGCAATCAATTCTAGGCACACTTCAACGATAACAAAAGATAAATCTCATAGTAAAACTCTCAAGAAAACACTCAATTGAAAAGGCTCTTTCTTAGGTGACAAGTATGTTCATTACAGGCTCATGAAATGAAGAGATGAACTTAAGATCTTGTTCCCTATAGCAATTGAAAACAATAATCAACAATCCACTTGATTCACTCTTAGAAAAAAATCAAGCATAACCCTATCAATGTCAATCAAACCTTCTTTAATACAGGAAACAATCAATATGATTTAGACACTTCATGATATGGTGCATGAAGGTGAGAGATGAAGTCTGATGGTTCCTATACTTATTGAGAATAACACAATCATAAATTCAAAACAACATCATTTTCTTACTTAACGATACCACACATCTATCAAACTCTTATCAATTAAATATAAATCTGCAGAAATAGAAATGAAAGTATCTTTTTTGTTTGTTGTGTAACCATTTACTCACACTGATTCAAAATCAAATAAATCTGTACTGTAATTAAAATTCATTTAAAATCATTTATAACACACCACTATTAAATGTTCATACTCACAAAATTAACTCACAACACACAAAGACATGTACATGGAGGCTTACCTTGGTTGGGGCAGTGCGCCCTTGCCGAACCAACAAGGTGCGTCTAAATAAATTGCATACTAAAACACTTTACTTCTACTCATGAATTGCACAAAATAGCATTTGCATTCCTTCAATTGATTGATTGAATCAACAGTTCAACATTTCATTCAACATAACCATGTGTATCATTTTCTCAAGAACCAATCTTACAACATAATAATTCCTCCTTACTCAGACCTATGAGGTCTTATTTATACATAAAATCCATGGAGGAATGGATGAAACCGAATCCACAAACTAAGAAAACAATTTTCACAATTTTAGGATAAATCCCACAAATCTGTGTTTTTTATCAATTTGGGTAGATTCGAGTTAGGGCTCCACCCATATCTCCCAAACCAATTCTAATTTTGAAAAAATTCCCATGAAATACTCAATTTTCCATATTCTATACAAAACCCATATCTTCGAATGTCTAGATATGATACCATATGCACGAAAATTGAGGCGCAAGTTGGCAGTTTGAGATTCTTGCTAATTTTGGAAAAATCATTCCCCCTGAGATGGAGTTCCACACATGTGAATTGGGTGAATTCTAACACACATTTCCGCATGTAAACATCATTCTGGACAAAACCCATGTTCGCGATTTTCGTCTAGAAACATTCAAAAATTTTGAATTATGTCTAGTACCGGATTAACACAGTTGGTATCGGATTAGAACAGTTAGTACCATAATCTTGTAGGAAAGGGTTTAGTATAGGATGAACACATTCATTACTATGGGTATTGAACCAGTGTGATGGTAGTACTGGAAGAGGTGGAGAGCTGGTACCGGATGAAGCGCAGAGCTGGTACCAGATGAAGTGCAGAGCTGGTACTGGATGAAGCTAGTACTGGATGGAGCTGGTACCAGGAGAGGTGAAGAGTACCGAATTAGGAGGAGTATTGGTACCAGATCAGTTGGTTGTTGCAATACCAGACCAACGGAAGTACCATAATAGGTGGAGCCTTGGTACGAGAAGATACTAAGTACTAGAATAGGTGGAGCCTTAGTACCAGAATAAACTGGGTACCGGATCATGCCATAGTTGTAGTACCAGAATGCGCTGTAGATGTAGTACCAGAATAGTGAGGTACTAGATCAAAAATTCTTAAGAGTAAAATGATTAGGGTCATACAAAATCAAACATTTAATCGAATTAACTCAATAAAACTAAACAAATTGTGCCTTAATCATGAGTTACCTCTCTATGCACATGGACAAGGCCATCAAATGTATTTGTGGAGGAAATAGTCAACTATATACACATAACATAGGTAAAATAGGCTCATATAGAGGGTAGTATAGGGTCATAAAGGTGTCAAAATGGAGACTCAACATTCCCCCATGCTTAAGTCATTGCATGTCCTCATGCAACAATGATTTTCAAAATTGATGGTACTCCTCACTCGATCAAGCATTCCCTGACATTCCACCCTTCTTCAATTCCTAAGTTCCTGCTATACAATATAAACTTCATGGCCTATGCTTCACACTTCTTATCCATGGCAAAGTAGTTATGACGAAAAAGTGGAGTCATGAGTAATAGATTAGATCTATTAGTGATTTGGTGTTAAGTCTTATCTAATCTATTGTGGATCAAAGTTAGGAGAAAGGGTTGGATGTGAGTCTAATATGATTATAGGATAGTGGCCAAAAATTTTCATAATCACTTTGACCAATAGCCCCCCCTTGGCTAGATTACCTTTAAAATAAAAGTGATATAAGCATAGTTTATATCTCATTTGAAGAAAGGAACACATAAACGAATACATCCAAAGATGATTAAATTGCTTCTTATCCAAGTTTTTAGAGATGAATCTCTTCTTGCTTAGGTAAGGTGAATTACATATACTGAGGGTCCCACTTTCATGAAAAACTATTTATTTTAAAGATAGAACTCTAAAGTGGATACTTGAAGGTTCTTAAGAACATCATCCAAGAGATATAAAGGTCATCTCTTAACCTTGATTTGATAATGATTGCTTCAGAATGAGACCCAAGGGTTTTTGCTCAGTTTTAGGTGTGCCACTTTATGTTTTTCAACTCCCTTTACCCGGCATAGCCCCATTGCCAACAGGCTTGTTCAGTACCCCGATGGGTTTACCTTAGTACCATACAAGCATGGCCCTGCTTCCAGAAGGCCTGTTCAGTACCTCGGTGGGTTTACTTGTACTTCCTGATACTTCCTTTTTATTATATTACCCAAAATATTTAGAATGATGTATATTGTTCATAGACAATTTTATAGTATAAGGAAGGCAGGTGGTACGGGAGTGTTTTAGATTTATTAGGCACATAATTAACTGCTTGAAATTATTACAAGGGTGACATCATCCACATTAAACTTAAATCTCATCTATTCAATGTATAATGGAACATCTCAGATAATGACTAAGAGGTCCCTCTAGTTAATCCTATTAGGGTTCTCATGAAAGTTCATTGAGGTTTTGCAAGGGCGGTCCACCACATGAGGTTTTCATCAATACCTCCCAAGAGAAACTTGGATAAGAACTTGTTGAATCAACTAGGTTAGTATTAGACATAATGGTGTCACCACTTTTCAATGGATATTTCAATTAGCAATCACTTTTTCAAAATGATGAGGTAATAAGACAAGTGCACCCATTATCATATAGAGATAAATGTGGAAATATCTTCTTAAAGGATAGCAAGGATTATTCATTTAGGTGTGAGTGTAGAAATGTAGGAGGAAGATGTACATGACAGTAAAGAACAATTCAACACAAGACTTAAATGATCCTTGATAGAAAGAACATGAAAATATTAGCCCATACCTCCAATTACATGAAGTGAAAANATTATTCATTTAGGTGTGAGTGTAGAAATGTAGGAGGAAGATGTACATGACAGTAAAGAACAATTCAACACAAGACTTAAATGATCCTTGATAGAAAGAACATGAAAATATTAGCCCATACCTCCAATTACATGAAGTGAAAACAATATTAAACACATGACGCAGATCATATCACTTTGGCATCAGTACCAGATAAGTAATGGAGCAGGACAGTACCAGAACAAAATTCTATAGTACCGGAATAGAGCAGTACCTGAACAAAATTTTGCAGTACTGGAACAAAATTCTGTAGTACCGGAACAAAACAATACCAGAACAAAAAAACGAAAATAAGTAACAAGGGACAGAAACAAAGTGACATGATGAATGATTTCTATACGAGGAGATGTATACGAGGGCTTGCAGAATTTCATGGTAGGGAGCATGCAATAATTGAGGACATGATGATGTATGAAAGTAACCACATGTTTAATACATAATTAGTCTAATTCCTTAATAAAACGATTTTCTTTTGATTTTATACGTCCTATTGCTTTAAGCATTTAAATCGAGCAACAAAAACTTTGAAATTAGGATAAGGACTACCAACACCTCATTACCAGTACCGGATCACCTTAGTACTAGATGAACGTTGATTTCTTTTTTCTCAGTACCGGAATAGCATAAAACTTCTCCTTTAGTACCGAATGAGCACAAAGCCTCTCCTACAGTACCGGATGAACGCAAATTTTTGTCGAGTACTGGATGAATGCAGACCTTCTCCCACAGTACCGGATGAACGCAAATTTTTGCCCAGTATCGGATGAACGCAGATTTTTGCCCAGTATTAGAATAGAACAGAGATGTTATCTAGTACCAGATCACCACAAAATTTCATTCTGGTACTCAATGAGAATTTGGACAAGGTACCTGGGGGTAGTGCTCTGTAGTCTGGAACTTTGTAGGATGCCCTTTGTAGAAGTTGTTGGTGTTTTCTGCAAACTGGAATTTGTAGGCTTCTCCTTGTGGCTGGCACACTCTGAGTATCAAGCTGTAGAATATGTTAGCAATCATTGTTGTTGCAGGAAGAAACATATGAATTTGTTCTGTTGAAATATCATGCTGGAAAAACACTGCTTTTGTTGCCACTTCCATTTTGTTAGAAAATAAACCTAACTATTATTGTCTCAGCAACCACTCCCCCATTCTTGAGATTTTTCGTGGCCTCATGCAAACAATGTGAGATGATAAAAAAAAGGGTACTCAGAGGGTTGCGAAAATCTACTAAAAACAAACCAATAGAACTAATTAAAACTGGATTTTTATTCATGCTTAAAAACATAAAATTTAGGGAAAATGTCAAAAGTTGAATTATTAGCTATGAATAAAATATTTTGGAATTAACATTCAGTTTCAAATGATATTAAAAATATCACTTAATTAATCATCCTTGTGAAATAGTGGTCTTCAAATAGATAGGTAATGATAAAGCATGAATGCATCATTTTTAACAACTTAAGAAAAAATAAGAATTTTGAAGAAATAGGTCATGAAACACTCCCTTAAGTGTTATCTTCCATCAATAAGGATGCCTTATCCGCTTTTGAAACCCTTATAGTATTATGTGTGCATTTGGAGGATGAAGAGCTTACCTTCTCATAAAATTCCAAACAAAATTATCATAACTTTTAGAAAGAAATCTACTATAGGAACGAAAGATCTTAAACTGACTGCTTTATTAGCTTTTGACATTCCCATTTATGAAAATTATGACATATATGTTGCGTTGTACTTATGTGCAAAATTTATTTATTTATTGACCTATCCTACTCTAATTGAACCAAATAAATTATCCTTCAAGTATAGGAATACTTCCAGTGAAGCCATGTGCGTAACAGGGTTAGAAATATATCCATACTCAGGTTTAAAATATAAATTTTAATGCATATGGGAGTATGAAGGACCAACTTCTTTGATGATGAGATCAAATAAAAATGAAAAGTAAAAAAGTTGTGTGACCTGACAACTAATTGGAACCATATTTCAATAGTATCAAGATATTCTCATTTCCCTTCTTTGTTTAGGTCACACAACATGTCCTCCTTTATCATGCCACACATAGTATCTTCTTCAAGATGATTGGTCTCTAAGGTACATACAAGATCTACTAAGAGGCATGCTAAGAAATCCTCAATCTTAGGTTCCAATGGTTGCTCTCCATTTCATTCTATCCATGATTCTTGATTCTCCTCAACAAATTAACAATAGGAATCCAAAGGGACTTCTAAATCTTCTTATAGAGAGACAACTAAATTCTTGGCTACTGTCAAGATATTCTCTTCCTGAGAGGCGGATATCCCAGCTGCTGCTAGAAAGCGAGAAATTTCTTGGAGGAACATTCTTCAAGCACTTGATCATCCTTGAAGTACTCTAGCTGGTTGATGATCCCTGTCTCACAACATAAATTAGTACTCGAGGGTTTTTACAGCACCCCAAAAATGATTTATCATCAAATATTTGAATTTTAAAACTAAGAAATTAAAACTATTTGCAAAAATAAAACACACCAAACTTGAACTCCTTGCGTTACTGGGACCCTACTGTCACCAGGTTATCTGTTCATAAAAGCTAGCTCATCATGAAAACACAATTTTGCATAAAATAAGTAAAAACACACTTGCATTAAAAGAAGAGAGGACAACCTAACTTTGGAGCAACCCCACCAAAGTGGATGTGTGGGCTCTTCCTGCACATCTTACTGTCTTCTCTCCACCCTTAGGTCATCCATAAAACCAATCCAAAACCATTAAATCAGTCTGATTCAAATACTACCTATTACCTTTTACAACTCCTCGACAACAACACCAAAATGTTGGTGCAATTATATGCATAATATATTACCAAACATAAATTATCAACCGAGATTTGTAATCAGTAGAGTTGATGCACTATATGTGCCGATAATAGATAGGTTCCTATGTTTGTTTAGTATAGTTTAGATAAGAAAACCATCAATAACAAAACACTATGTTTTCACACTTTTCAAATAACATTCTCCACTCATTTCAAAATTCAGAAAGAAAAACTTGCAAACAAAATCTTAGCAATCATGCATTCAAAAGATCTTGTTCAGATAATTATTTGTCCATTCGAAAGATCATGAAATGGAAAGATGGACTTTGACTTAGTTATCTGTAGCTACTACTCTTAACAACAAGTACCAAGCAAGTCTGGTCACACTTCAACGATAACAAAAGATAAATCTCATAGTAAAACTCTCAAGCAGACACTCAATTGAAAAGGGCTCTTGCTTTGGTGACAAGTATGTTCATTACAGGCTCATGAAATGAAGAGATGAACTTAAGATCGTGTTACCTATAGCAATTGAAAATAGTAATCAACAATCCACTTGATTCACTCTTAGACATAAATCAATCATAACCCTATCAATGCCAATCAAACCTTCTTTAATATAGGAAACAATCAATATGATTGAGAGACTTCATTATATGGTGCATGAAGCTGAGAGATGAAGTCTGATGGTTCCTGTACTTATTGAGAATAACACAGTCATAAATTCAAAACAACATCATTTGCTTATTTAACAATCCACACATCTATCAAACTCTTATCAATTAAATATAAATCTACAGAAATGGAAATGTAAGTATCTACTTTGTTTGTTGTGTAACCATTTACTCACACTGATTCAAAATCAAATAAATCTGTACTGTGATTAAAATGCATTTAAAATCATTTATAACACACCACTATTAAATGTTCATACTCGCACAATTAACTCACAACACACAAAGACATGTACATAGAGGCTTACCTTGGTTGGGGCAGTGGGCCCTTGACGAACCAACAAGGTGTGTCTAAAGAAATTGTATACTAAAACACTTTACTTATACTCATGAATTGCACAAAAGAGCATATGCATTCCTTCAATTGATTGATTGAATCAACAGTTCAACATTTCATTCAACATAACCATGTGTATCATTCTCTCAAGAACCAATCTTACAACATAATAATTCCTCCTTACTCATACCTATGAGTTCTTATTTATACTTAAAATCTATGGAGGAATGGATGAAACCAAATCCCCAAACTAAGAAAACAATTTTCCCAATTTTAGGATAAATCCCACAAATTTGTGTTTTTTATCAATTTGGGCAAACTCGAGTTAGGGCTCCACCCATATCTCCCAAAAAAATTATAATTTTTAAAAAATGCCCAAGACTTACTCAATTTTCCATATTCTAGACAAAACCCATATCTTCAAATTTCTAGATCTTATACCATATGCACGAAAATCGAGGCACAAGTTGGCAACTCAAGATTTTTGCTAATTTTGGAAGAATCATTCCCCCTGATATGGAAGTCCACACGTTCGATATGGATTATTTATGACACATGTGTCCACATGTAAACATCATTATGGACAAAACCCATGTTCCCAATTATTGTCTAAAAACATTCAAAAATTTCGAATTATGTATTTTTTATCAATTTGGGCAAACTCGAGTTAGGGCTCCACCCATATCTCCCAAACCAATTCTAATTTTGAAAAAATTCCCAAGTATTACTCAATTTTCCATATTCTAGACAAAACCCATATCTTCTAATTTCTAGATCTTATACCATATGCACGAAAATCGAGGTGCAAGTTGGCAATTTGAGATTTTTGCTAATTTTGGAAGAATCATTCCCCATGAGATGGAGGTCCACATGTGCGATATGGATTAGTTTTGACAGATGTGTCTGCATGTAAGAATCATTCTGGACAAAACCCATGTTCTCGATTATCATCTAGAAACATTCAAAAATTCTGAATTATGTCTAGTACCAGATTGGCACAGTTGTTACCGAATTAGAACAGTTAGTACCGGAATCCTGTAGGCGGGGTTTTAGTACTGGATGAACACAGTCGCGACTATGGGTATTAGAGCAATGTGATGGTAGTACCAGATGGAGCTAGTACCGGAAGAGGTGGAGAGCTGGTACCGGATGAAGCACAGAGCTGGTACTAGATGAAGCGCAGAGCTGGTACCAGATGGAGATGGTATCGAAAGGGGTGCAGAGTACCGTATTAGGAGGAGTATTGGTACCAGATCAGTTGGTTTCTGCAGTACCAGACCATCGGAAGTAATGGAATAGGTGGATCCTTGGTACCAGAATAGATTGGGTACCAGAATAGGTGGAGTCTTGGTATCAGAATAGACTGGGTACCAGAATAGGTGGAGCCTTGGTACCGGAATAGACTGGGTACTGGATCGTGCCATAGTTGTAGTACCATAATGTGTTATATCTATAGTACTGGAATAGTGAGGTACTGGATCAAAACTGCTTAAGAGTCAAATGATTAGGATCATACAAAATCAAACATTTAATTGAATTAACTCAATAAAACTAAACAAATCATGCCTTAATCATGAGTTACCTCTCTATGCATATGGAAGAGGTCATCAAATATATTTGTTGAGGAAACAAACAATTATATACACATAGCATAGGTAAAATAGTCTCAAATAGAGGGTAATATAGGGTAATAAAGGTGTCAAAATGGAGACTCAACATGAGGATATCTTTGTGTCATAGGGACCACCATTCATGAGGGGTTCTAAGAAAATTGGTCTTACACATACACCTGGGGATTCCAAATACATGGGAAGTTATGAGTACACTTCCATTGGTGTTTTAGGAGTGGATCACATCCATATAGAGGTTGACCTAGCAGTACAACTTGGATACATGATGATGCAAGAGGATACAAAGGATAGCATGAGTATACATAGGCATATGACGATGAGAGATAGTTCACAGGAGTATGCAGAGGTGTACATCAGGATTCAATAGTATGCATTAAATTACAAGGAGGAGACATACTTAGTGGAGCATGAATATTCATCTCCCTTACAACAGTACATAGTTCGGAGAGATCACCTTCATAGTAGTAGAAACTATATGAGTGATGATGAAGGGAGAGTGATTGACCAACAAGTTTGGGAGTTACTGACTATTGTATCTGATGGTTGGTGTTTAGTGATGAGTACAGGTGATTATTCCCCATGGGTACCAATGGATGAGATTTTGGTCAAGTCCTTGGGATTGAACAAAGAATACGATACTTCCCATGCCTACAAATGATTACAATTATTTATGTTATCCTTTCGTAATATTTTCATCATTGACAACAACACAGGGGGATATAGACAGTGCCAGGGGACATGGAGAGTTGATAGGAAGAGACCTCCCGACAAGAGTGACTTTATTACATACATCAGGATAGGGGAGGATCATCAGAGACAAGCAGTTGAGGCCTTGGGCATGATGGAGAGTATCTTAGGCCATGGGACAGAGGATATCTCATAGGTTGATACATATTCAGATTCTCATTGGGATGAGGACTGAGGGCTTCTGAAAGTTATCAGTATGGCACATCATGAGTTAGTGGGGATTGGAAGTGATAAAATTCCAAATTTTCCATGGGATCTGGGAGTTCATTTGGTCAGTAGTTTTCTTCATCTTATGATGGTTTGGGTTGTGCCAGAGAGAAACATACTTCACTCTTGGATTATTTTGAGAGGGCTTGCTGGGATTTTTTCTATGTGGCGAGATAGGTTCTCCCTGTTGATACTCATGATCGATTATGGCGATGGATGGGAAAATTATGGTTCCACAGGGATACCTTTATAGGTTCAACTTATTGATAGCAGGACTAATTATCACAGGTATTTTATCATAAGTATATAGAAGTGGGGGATCTAGTATGTATACGTGGGGAAGACAATCATGATAAGAGTAGTGCAACATCAACATGATGGTCCCTTTAAGGGATTAGCATGGAACCCTGGGATTACAGGACTGGGCATTTCATTGACTGATGGAAACGAGTGGATCTTTGCAGGGGAAAATCACTTTTATTTTCCATTGAGCTTCAATTTTGGGGGAAACACATCACTTGTTGTTGATTCATTGAGGTCTGGTAATACATCACTATGGAAACATCACGTTCATTCGGTGGAGGTCATGTTGGGTTTGGTATGGTCTTGGAGGTCAGACTCATTTCGGGTGGAGGTCATGTGTTATTTGCAGGAGACTCATGGTGTTGATATATTATAGGACTATACTTCATAGGTAATTGAAATTCACATATTGATATGGGATCCAAGGATTGGATTGTTGGGTATTCCAAATTTTGATGGGGTTGAGATATGAGTAGAGTGGTTTCTTGGGGAGTTGACCAAGGATCAGGTGCACATGATCATTCTACTCATCAGAAGCATTTGGGTATCATGTATGGTGATCACTTGGAGGGGTTGTGTCTTGAGGAGAGATTACTACATGACACACAGGTGGATATGGGATCTGGGTATCATATACATATTGATTCAGTTATTGCTTGAGGACAAGCAATATTCTAGCAGGGAGGACTGTAATGCCCCCATTTTTGGACATTATTACGGTACAAAGTGTTATGCTTACCATTGTAGCCAGATGGGGGTGACAATGAGTTCATGAGATATTGAGGGGTTTTATTGGGCCCGAATTACATCGTTCATCATATTTCATCATCAGGATCCATTCCGCACAACTCGGCTTTGGTTTCGTTGCATTTTGTCGATTTCTGTAATTTTGAGTTATTATGGGTCATATTTTAATTAATTTCACTAAGAAGGTAATTTTGGTAATAATACTTGGAGAAACCTATAGTGTAATAGCTCATCGGAATTGGGAGGAAGAGCACTGCAAGATTAGGTGATGATAAGTGACTTTCAGTGGCCGAAGAAGCCATAGGGATGAATAAATCACTTTTTAGAGGGAAAAAGTGCAATTAATTAATAAAGTGATTTAATTAAATCACTTGGAGGGAAAAGGTGAACAAGGGGGATAAAAGAGAGATAGGGGCCTCTATTCTCTCATTATGTTGATTATCATTTTGATGTATGGATTCTTCCTAGAGAGCCCATGCACTTGGGGGTTTTGAGGGTTTTGATTGAACAAACCCTAGAGATCATCTCGGTGGTGAAATATTCCACCTTTCCTGATCCAATATTGGTCACAGAGGTGAAATATTCCTCCCTCACCATTCTACATCATTTACCAGTCAGTTACAAGGGAATTTGAGGAAGCGGGGCACATTTCAGGTGGGTTTCTGCAGAGATAGGGCACACTTTATTGAGTGAGGAGTTCGTGGAGGTTTGTAGACTTCATATATGAGATAGATATCTCTTCAGAGGTATTATTTATCCCCATGGCACCTCTTTGCATCAATATTGGAGTGTATTCTTCAACCCATTCATCCCATCTCTTAGGAGGGCGTGTTTCTCTTCAAGAGGGCGCATTGTCCATAGGGGATCTAGTGTTTTGGAGGGTGAGATATCACCCAATAGATAGGAGGCTCACCGGGGGGTTTTCCTATCTCATGATATACAAATTGGCATCATTTTCAAAGGGTTTGGAGGAAAACTTAAAGGTGGCCGAAATCTTAGCCTGTTATTGTTAGTGAGGGTGCATTTTGCTAGAGAAGACAATCATCTACATCAAGGGAAAAGCTTGGAGCTCTAGATATTTTGTATCCAGATTAAGGAGGATTTTGGAAACCTGTATATTCATCTCTCTATTGTATCTTGGAGGCATTATCATCCATACACTCTATTCTCTTATATGTATTCCAAATATGCTCCATTTTGTATGAGGTCAACTATTTATATCTAAATAAAATCAGATCTGAGGTATTTGTGGATATTTCTTGTGTTATTTGTCTTGCATATTGTTGAGTATATTCCATTTTTATATATTTATCATTTGTTGGTTGCAAACACACAAATACTCATCTCCATAAACCCAGTGAAACTCAAGAAGATCACAAAAATATGCAAATTTTTTGACAAAACACCATAGCCATAAAACACATAAAAACCTCAATGTTCCAAGAAAATCTATTTGGGAAGATTACAAAGAATGCCAATTGGATGATTCAAAAGAACTCAAATAGATGGATGCATAAATTAAAACCAAGTAATTTGACATTTCAATAGACGATCGGCCAAAAATGGCTAGAATAGGTGACTATTGGTTCGACAAGAAAATCATGGAAACAATCGAACTACTAAAATAATAACAAGATGTTTTTCACGCGATTACAAATATATCAAAGGAGTGGTACAAGAAATGTGTGAGATGAAAATCGACCTCATCCCCGGTGCTAAACCTATTAAAAAATTACCATACAAGTGTTGACGATAAAAACCGCAACGAGGATTTTGCCCACAAAGTATTGCTAAAAGCCTATTATTATAAGCTAATGATATATATAATACTAGTATGTGGGATCCCCTTGTATATTGGAGGATCAAATGAGGTTCTTATTTGATATTGTGTTGTTGTTCGACATTGCTCATAGGGTTCTACATGATTGATTTTATTTGCGACATAATAGTAGATGGATAATGCGTATTATGTGTTGGTTCTAATTTCTCTAAGCTAAATTCCATATTGTATGAATGGCTTATAATCATAGTTATCACATTGCTATTAGTGCCATGATTTGTTACATGTTGCACCTGCACAAGACACATGTTAGCTATAACAAGAGATAAAATAACTATGAGGAAAAAAATCCAAGGAAGAGGAGCTATCCTATACTACACTATGTTATGCTACATTATATGCAAATGAAATTAAAAGGATTATCGTTAGTCCTAACTAGCAATGTTAGTGGCTATGCGATTATTATTGAGTTATATGAAGGCACATTTGATATGAGTTATGGTATGTTTGGCAATGTTTAATGGATATAGGGTGGCGCACTTGGCAAGTAATGGATGTTAGTTATGATGCATGGATTAATTGAATGGATTAATTGATGGTGGTTGGAATGTACTAAGAAATTGAATGAGTACAGGATGGAAGCGACGCGAATTTACTGCACGTCACTCCATACCTATCCCACTAGTCGTCACCCTATCTTGGCTATTGTTCAATTGTTTTCGTTGTGGTTAAGCTCCAATATTTAGGCGAGGAAGGAACTACTCGACCAAGCTCGCATTTTTTAAGGCTTTTTGGTTACAGGTATGTCTTTTTAGCCATCCATGAACTCGCTCTGGCTATGAAATAGATATTGGCTTGGTGATGTATTGGTCTGTGTTTTTCTGAAGGTTGGCAATTGTGTAAATTCATGGTGTTTCTTTGGAATAGTTGTTTGTGTGTTATTCGTTGCAAGTAGAAAATTGATGGTTGAAGTCATGATTTCATTGATGATTCTATGTGGTGGAAGCCATGAAGGCTCTATGTTGTCTTATGGGTTTTGGTTGGAGGGTTTCATTCGGTCTAGACTTGTTGGTCGTCTCCATAGAGCTCTTGTAAACATACCCAGTCGTATTTGGTGTTATGGGGTTGTTGTGTTTGATTTTGAAACACCTTGGGTCACTGCATATCGTTTTCACCTGGTTGTGGGCTCGTTTTATGTTATTGGTATTTGTGCAGTTGGTTATGATGGCTATTATGCCAAGAGGATTGATTTAGGGTTGGTTTCTATTTCATGGCTCTATTTTTATATAAACATTATTCGATTGATTGGGAAAACCATGAGGGTTATGCCCTGCATGTTCTCAGTGTTATTACGGTCCAGTAAGAAGCCTATGCTCCTCTGTTCATAGTCTCTCTTACCTGGTGTGAGTTGTCACCCTGCCTTGCAAGCTAATGGTTATGTGGCCTGTGTGTCCACCATGTTGTCTCAAATGGTTCTCACCTGCTGTTGGTGTGGCTGACTCCAGTCTCCCTGTGTTGGTTCCACCGAGCTCACCCTTGATTACTCAAAGCTCACCCTTGATTATTCAAAGCCCGATTTTGATAAATGAACCAGTTATTTCCGGTCAGGTATATTTTTGACTGTTATGAGTTGGTGGAGTAGCATTGACAGTGGTTGTTTATTGGCTCATCTTTGTTAATAACATTGACAATGGTTTTTATTATTGGTATATAGTCGCTGCATTATTATCTCAGCATGGTTTAATTGGTTGATTTAAGAAATAGAATTGAGCATACAGTCGTTGCCTCCTTGTGTTGGATTGATAACTCAACATGGTTTTATGGTTTGATTGGGAGCCTGCCTCTTTTAGTTATGCATTGGGTTGTGTGTTTCCTACAACATGGTATAAGTTGAAATGATTATTGTTGTTACCGTTTGTTAAATTGCCCGATCGAGATTGTTGCAATTTAAAGTGTTGTAGTTGTGGCTTGGTTGCCCAATGTGTATGTTTTATGGATATCGTGCATCATATCATTTGGCTTCACCATCAGATATGGGAACGATTTTTATAACAATATGGTTCCATTGCAATTTAATTGTTAAATCGATTAGAGGAATGGAATCATGCACGATTTTAAAAGAACTTGTGTTTGTGTTTGATTTGAGGAAGTAATTTATGGACAGTGGTTGATGGTTTGGATGCTGAACAGAGTCGATACAAATGACAGTGTGTTCATTGGAATTTGTTTTAAATATTAAATGGAAGAAGTGAGAGAAAACATAATTCTTACACAAGATGTTCAAAGGTTAAGTTGATTTTGAATATGATGGCTCTGTGTTAATTAAAAGTGTTAAGGATTTAAATGTGAACAATGAGAAAGTTTAACACACAATAATGATTAAATTATACACAGTAATTGTTTAATTGATCACAGTAATTATTTGGTTAGTGTTGGTTCGTTTGCATTAAATACATAATTGTTTTATGGATTACTTAATTAATTTTATGAACAGTCTGCACTTTTCCCCCCTGCCATTATTTCACTTTTCTCTAATTACAATCCCCTCACCTTCCTATATTCATTATCCACTCCATGTTCCTAAAATTTAATTACAGTTAAGAGGAACTATGTATTGTAACATTTTGAAATCGCAGTTTCTTGGATGGATTACAGTGATATGTTCTTTGGTTTACATTACAATTGATTGTTTGTTGTCTGTGAG
>SNQJ01S0020636.1:100038-158979 GCA_010110895.2 Picea sitchensis
CAAGATTAGGTGATGATAAGTGACTTTCAGTGGCCGAAGAAGCCATAGGGATGAATAAATCACTTTTTAGAGGGAAAAAGTGCAATTAATTAATAAAGTGATTTAATTAAATCACTTGGAGGGAAAAGGTGAACAAGGGGGATAAAAGAGAGATAGGGGCCTCTATTCTCTCATTATGTTGATTATCATTTTGATGTATGGATTCTTCCTAGAGAGCCCATGCACTTGGGGGTTTTGAGGGTTTTGATTGAACAAACCCTAGAGATCATCTCGGTGGTGAAATATTCCACCTTTCCTGATCCAATATTGGTCACAGAGGTGAAATATTCCTCCCTCACCATTCTACATCATTTACCAGTCAGTTACAAGGGAATTTGAGGAAGCGGGGCACATTTCAGGTGGGTTTCTGCAGAGATAGGGCACACTTTATTGAGTGAGGAGTTCGTGGAGGTTTGTAGACTTCATATATGAGATAGATATCTCTTCAGAGGTATTATTTATCCCCATGGCACCTCTTTGCATCAATATTGGAGTGTATTCTTCAACCCATTCATCCCATCTCTTAGGAGGGCGTGTTTCTCTTCAAGAGGGCGCATTGTCCATAGGGGATCTAGTGTTTTGGAGGGTGAGATATCACCCAATAGATAGGAGGCTCACCGGGGGGTTTTCCTATCTCATGATATACAAATTGGCATCATTTTCAAAGGGTTTGGAGGAAAACTTAAAGGTGGCCGAAATCTTAGCCTGTTATTGTTAGTGAGGGTGCATTTTGCTAGAGAAGACAATCATCTACATCAAGGGAAAAGCTTGGAGCTCTAGATATTTTGTATCCAGATTAAGGAGGATTTTGGAAACCTGTATATTCATCTCTCTATTGTATCTTGGAGGCATTATCATCCATACACTCTATTCTCTTATATGTATTCCAAATATGCTCCATTTTGTATGAGGTCAACTATTTATATCTAAATAAAATCAGATCTGAGGTATTTGTGGATATTTCTTGTGTTATTTGTCTTGCATATTGTTGAGTATATTCCATTTTTATATATTTATCATTTGTTGGTTGCAAACACACAAATACTCATCTCCATAAACCCAGTGAAACTCAAGAAGATCACAAAAATATGCAAATTTTTTGACAAAACACCATAGCCATAAAACACATAAAAACCTCAATGTTCCAAGAAAATCTATTTGGGAAGATTACAAAGAATGCCAATTGGATGATTCAAAAGAACTCAAATAGATGGATGCATAAATTAAAACCAAGTAATTTGACATTTCAATAGACGATCGGCCAAAAATGGCTAGAATAGGTGACTATTGGTTCGACAAGAAAATCATGGAAACAATCGAACTACTAAAATAATAACAAGATGTTTTTCACGCGATTACAAATATATCAAAGGAGTGGTACAAGAAATGTGTGAGATGAAAATCGACCTCATCCCCGGTGCTAAACCTATTAAAAAATTACCATACAAGTGTTGACGATAAAAACCGCAACGAGGATTTTGCCCACAAAGTATTGCTAAAAGCCTATTATTATAAGCTAATGATATATATAATACTAGTATGTGGGATCCCCTTGTATATTGGAGGATCAAATGAGGTTCTTATTTGATATTGTGTTGTTGTTCGACATTGCTCATAGGGTTCTACATGATTGATTTTATTTGCGACATAATAGTAGATGGATAATGCGTATTATGTGTTGGTTCTAATTTCTCTAAGCTAAATTCCATATTGTATGAATGGCTTATAATCATAGTTATCACATTGCTATTAGTGCCATGATTTGTTACATGTTGCACCTGCACAAGACACATGTTAGCTATAACAAGAGATAAAATAACTATGAGGAAAAAAATCCAAGGAAGAGGAGCTATCCTATACTACACTATGTTATGCTACATTATATGCAAATGAAATTAAAAGGATTATCGTTAGTCCTAACTAGCAATGTTAGTGGCTATGCGATTATTATTGAGTTATATGAAGGCACATTTGATATGAGTTATGGTATGTTTGGCAATGTTTAATGGATATAGGGTGGCGCACTTGGCAAGTAATGGATGTTAGTTATGATGCATGGATTAATTGAATGGATTAATTGATGGTGGTTGGAATGTACTAAGAAATTGAATGAGTACAGGATGGAAGCGACGCGAATTTACTGCACGTCACTCCATACCTATCCCACTAGTCGTCACCCTATCTTGGCTATTGTTCAATTGTTTTCGTTGTGGTTAAGCTCCAATATTTAGGCGAGGAAGGAACTACTCGACCAAGCTCGCATTTTTTAAGGCTTTTTGGTTACAGGTATGTCTTTTTAGCCATCCATGAACTCGCTCTGGCTATGAAATAGATATTGGCTTGGTGATGTATTGGTCTGTGTTTTTCTGAAGGTTGGCAATTGTGTAAATTCATGGTGTTTCTTTGGAATAGTTGTTTGTGTGTTATTCGTTGCAAGTAGAAAATTGATGGTTGAAGTCATGATTTCATTGATGATTCTATGTGGTGGAAGCCATGAAGGCTCTATGTTGTCTTATGGGTTTTGGTTGGAGGGTTTCATTCGGTCTAGACTTGTTGGTCGTCTCCATAGAGCTCTTGTAAACATACCCAGTCGTATTTGGTGTTATGGGGTTGTTGTGTTTGATTTTGAAACACCTTGGGTCACTGCATATCGTTTTCACCTGGTTGTGGGCTCGTTTTATGTTATTGGTATTTGTGCAGTTGGTTATGATGGCTATTATGCCAAGAGGATTGATTTAGGGTTGGTTTCTATTTCATGGCTCTATTTTTATATAAACATTATTCGATTGATTGGGAAAACCATGAGGGTTATGCCCTGCATGTTCTCAGTGTTATTACGGTCCAGTAAGAAGCCTATGCTCCTCTGTTCATAGTCTCTCTTACCTGGTGTGAGTTGTCACCCTGCCTTGCAAGCTAATGGTTATGTGGCCTGTGTGTCCACCATGTTGTCTCAAATGGTTCTCACCTGCTGTTGGTGTGGCTGACTCCAGTCTCCCTGTGTTGGTTCCACCGAGCTCACCCTTGATTACTCAAAGCTCACCCTTGATTATTCAAAGCCCGATTTTGATAAATGAACCAGTTATTTCCGGTCAGGTATATTTTTGACTGTTATGAGTTGGTGGAGTAGCATTGACAGTGGTTGTTTATTGGCTCATCTTTGTTAATAACATTGACAATGGTTTTTATTATTGGTATATAGTCGCTGCATTATTATCTCAGCATGGTTTAATTGGTTGATTTAAGAAATAGAATTGAGCATACAGTCGTTGCCTCCTTGTGTTGGATTGATAACTCAACATGGTTTTATGGTTTGATTGGGAGCCTGCCTCTTTTAGTTATGCATTGGGTTGTGTGTTTCCTACAACATGGTATAAGTTGAAATGATTATTGTTGTTACCGTTTGTTAAATTGCCCGATCGAGATTGTTGCAATTTAAAGTGTTGTAGTTGTGGCTTGGTTGCCCAATGTGTATGTTTTATGGATATCGTGCATCATATCATTTGGCTTCACCATCAGATATGGGAACGATTTTTATAACAATATGGTTCCATTGCAATTTAATTGTTAAATCGATTAGAGGAATGGAATCATGCACGATTTTAAAAGAACTTGTGTTTGTGTTTGATTTGAGGAAGTAATTTATGGACAGTGGTTGATGGTTTGGATGCTGAACAGAGTCGATACAAATGACAGTGTGTTCATTGGAATTTGTTTTAAATATTAAATGGAAGAAGTGAGAGAAAACATAATTCTTACACAAGATGTTCAAAGGTTAAGTTGATTTTGAATATGATGGCTCTGTGTTAATTAAAAGTGTTAAGGATTTAAATGTGAACAATGAGAAAGTTTAACACACAATAATGATTAAATTATACACAGTAATTGTTTAATTGATCACAGTAATTATTTGGTTAGTGTTGGTTCGTTTGCATTAAATACATAATTGTTTTATGGATTACTTAATTAATTTTATGAACAGTCTGCACTTTTCCCCCCTGCCATTATTTCACTTTTCTCTAATTACAATCCCCTCACCTTCCTATATTCATTATCCACTCCATGTTCCTAAAATTTAATTACAGTTAAGAGGAACTATGTATTGTAACATTTTGAAATCGCAGTTTCTTGGATGGATTACAGTGATATGTTCTTTGGTTTACATTACAATTGATTGTTTGTTGTCTGTGAGCAGTAATCGTGATATTTTCCTCCCTCATTTTAACATTTTTTACTCAATACAACCCCTCACATATCCCAGAACCTTTGTTCACCCCCCGCTCATTGACAACTATTAAACAATTTGTATGGATTGGATTGCATGAGTGTGATATGTCGCTAAGCCAAAATTTATTTCATATTTTAAAAGGAGTTATCATGTATGGTTGTTAAAGAAACTATTTGCTAATCAATTATGCATACATGAATGAGTTTTTTCAGCCGATGTAGCCATGGCAGAGGTAACCGAGGAAGAGGTAACTGGAATAGGTGTTGTGTCCCTTTCACCACTTGAATGAGCAAAAGAAGGGCACTTGCAAGTCTAGTTGGGTTAGCTAGATAGGACATGGGTTAGTGTATGAATTAAACAATTCAATCACATGAAATAAACAAACAACTAAGCTAGAAACAATTAAAGAAATAAAACTAAAATGCATGAGGAAATTAGAACCAAAATCAATCAAACAAATGACCAATAATCATGCCACCAATGGATAACTATATTAGTGGGAAAACACTGTAGAGAAAGGAGGACTTGTGGATCCCCTCTTCCTCCTTGGGAGGGCTCTTGAGTCCCCTATGTGAGAGATCTTATTACAAATGATAAACTAGAAATAAAATGGTGAAGAAATCCAAGCTTATTCTCTCAAGAGGTGAGGTGAATAAATTCTTGAGATGATGCTAGTATGCTCCAAGAAGAAAAGAGGTTTATTGTAGGAGAATAGAGGCAGCATAACAATACAATGAGATTCTTAAATTCTTAGTGCACCCATGTAATCATTTTATATCTTGTCTTTGAGGTAATATCCAACCAGTCTTTAGTGTAAACAAGGGGCCCTTTAGGGCACCCTTAGGTCTTTGACTAGCCCCCCCACTCAGATTCAGCTTGGATTTGACTATCAAATAAAGTTGGGAGCTGGTCTAGAAGTGGGTGGGGGGGCGACAAGAACCATAAATGCGTCGTTCATAGGTGTGTGCATATTTTCTTGTACATATTCATCCATATGGTGCATTGTGCGCTCTACAGGCTTCTTTGGCCCGCGCATTGTGCGCACGCTTCCTTTAGTGTTTTAACACATGTCAATTTTTTGACCAGTTGTATAGTTTTTCCCTCTTGGAAATGATTTTTTTGTGCTACAGGTGAACTAATAGGTGTTTGGAGATGTTGTATTCTTGTAACCATTTGCATGCGATGTTGTAGATGAAATTTTAGTGATAACAGATGCCCCCTGATGTGTGAGGTTAGGAGAATACGTATAGCCAAAATACATCAATGTTTCTTCTACTGAGAGTACCATTGTAAGAAAGAGTACTGAGAGGAACTGCAAGAGGGACCCTTCGGAGGGAGAGGGGAAACTGTGGGACTGAACCTTTCTCTAGGTAGGAAAATAAAGTCTGTATACAAACGAGGCGGGCATGCCCCATGCTCGTGTCATGTAACTCAAATATGTAAGACAGTAACTGAATTTGTATGATGATGTAGATAACTACAGCGCCCTATGGGGCGGTTTGATAATGGCAGATGAAAATTCATATGATGAATCATACTCTGAAAAGAGGCAATTACACTTGTAAGAAGTGTTGATGGCGTGCAGGCATTGATGGCCTATCAAATTCAGAGGTCTTCGGCTAGTATAAAACAACTACAATAGTCGCAAAGTAAGGCCCATTGCAACATGAGATTGTGTTGAATTCAAATGTTAAGGGGGTCAATGACAACAGAGAGTGATGATGGTTCTCTCTGTGTCGTCTGAGACTCCTCATTGTAAAGGTGATGAGAGTCAAGATATTGTCGCCCTTCTGGAAATTGTGTTGATGTCGATAGAGAAGGAGGCGTGACTCCAAGAAGAAAAAGGGCTTCATGAAATCCATTGGATAAGATCAGTCACTGATAAGGAACATGGACGAAGTCAATATGCAGTGAGACTCAATATTTCACTTGGTTGGGGATATATGTGAAGGATTAGTGGCAGCAACCATGAAACTTAATCTAGCGTCAGGGGGGCGACTAGACATGGGTGAAATTGTGTCAGAGGTGTGACAAAGTGGGAAAACTCAGAGATCATGGGTATATGGATGGTGGGATACTCGGGGTTTATGGACGATGTCAATAGGAGTAGAATATGATGAATACCCCAAGCAAGGGTGACATGGGTTGCTTTTCCAGGAAAAGAAGGTCTCCAAGGGCGACAAAAAAGGCTATGTAAATCATGGAAACAAAGGCTTTTTAGAATTACCAAATGAATAAAGAATAATTTGGGATGAGTGTACAGATACAGAAACAGGTGCCCCAGTGCAACATGGCTTGGCTTATGAGGGTGAAAGTGTCGTGGAGAACTGGTGGAGGGTGGGGGCCCCATGGGTGGGTTTCTGTATGAGGTAAATGAATGGATGGAAATATGCAGATGGGAAAACTGATTGTGGATGAAATGGAGGGTTAATGATATTGTGGAGGTGCAATTAAAATAGAACCGTGATGGGATAACCTGGGAGTCCATTTGGGAAATCTAGAAAAATGGGGAGAAGGAGTATGTGGTTGATTCTCGGAAATGCGTAAGACTATCAGGACTCCCATCCCTAGGGGGTGAAAGCAGTATGAGTGTCAAAGTGCCAAGGGGGACTATGAATGGGACAACTCATGTGGGGGACAGTGTTGTCGGGTGACAGTACCAAATTGTAGCGAGGTGATGGTACTGCAGAGCTAGATGTGAGGATCCTAAAGGCGAATTTTGGAGGGTGTGACTGGGAGATGCAATTAGTATTTAGAGGGAATGATTACATGCTAGTTTAGAACATATACCTAAAGGGGCTATGATGATTTGTGTTGACCAAGTACCTACACACATTAAAACTGAATACCCGATGTGAACAATATCTGAAGATAAAGAACATATAACAGTTATTTGATAATTTTTAACATGAGCATGTGTACCTAGACGTGATGTGAGAAAAATGTGCCCCCGAGGCCTAGTATGGATGGTGACCTGGGGAATGTGACTATGTAGATGGCGGGATCCTGATCCCATGGCTGAAGATGGATCGAAAAATAGAGACTCTGAGCTCCTGTAACTGAGCGTGGAAGTTTGGAAAAAGGGATTATATATAGTTGTGGGGCCCACAATGCCATCTTATTTGTACCTGCTTTCATAGTGAGTTGACGAGAGGATTTTAGAGAAGATTTGGAGATTACAAGAGTTCAAGCCAACCAATCTAGGATTTGTGAGAGCCAGGTTAGTGGTCTCATCCTCTTGCATAGTATATAGGTTCTATGTTTTGGGCAGGGTCATACGAATGACCGTATTAGGGTTTTTTTTAGGGGTGGGCCCACCAATGCATGGGAGAAGGAAGGATACCTGCCTAGAGATGAACGGGTATAATTCCCTCTTCCGTGCATGATGTGCAGTTGTGTGGAAGACAACCGTGCATGGGGGGCACGTGGGTGGGACAAATAGGTGCGCATTTGATGTGCACATGTTCAATTTACAGCTACGCATTGTGCGTAGTTGTTTTTTCGACAGTTGTGCACTAGTGCGCAACTGTGTAAAGAACAGGTGCATATGAATGTAGACCTGTGGGTGTGACAGATGTGCATTGATGCGCATTTGTTTCTTCAAAAATTTCGCATTGATGTGAACCTATGCAAAGAATGAGTGCACATATGTGCATGCCTATGGGGGATGACAGTTGTGCACTTGAGGCAAAGCTGGGGATTTTGAAAAAACTTGTAGCTTTTTTAAGATTGTTCTTAATGAATGATGATGGTTGATCAAGTGTTGTTTGTGTGAATGCAGGTGATCAACGTGGTATGCCAGTCCATTGGGGAGAGTGGGACTAGGAGCACCTCAGGGAGGTGGTGAGAGATGAGTCAGGCATTCAAAGACTTCTGGCAGCCTGTGGTTTTCTTAAGTTCTTTGACTTTCCACTGATACAGTCACAAGATTTCCTTCTTCAACATCTTATTTATATGTGGAGCACTAATCTGCAGTGCTTCATTGTACAGGGGCAACAATTGACATTCTTGGCTATGGAGGATGTCTATTTCTTGACGAGGCTCCCTTTCCAGAGAATGGCCCTACCTGTTGATCCCCAGTTTCCAGGGGATGTACACTTGGTAGAAGTGGCACAAAGGTATTTTTTGGACCAAAAATTATGTCAGGTTCAGTTGTCTGCATCGAGGCGATGGATGATTTATTGCATCAGTGTATCGCAACAATGATTGTGAGGATCTACGGATCCTTAGGGACTCAATGGATCAATACTGGTCAACTGAGTATTATGCAGAGAGTGTTGTATGGGGATTTTTTCGCTTGGGGGTTGATGTTGCATGCCAATATGATGGGGCAGATTGACCGGTGTCGGACCACCGACTCTGGTGATTTTTCCTTTAGATCGATCTTGGTGGTGTGGTTTCTTGAGAGGGTGCCCATGTTGCGACTGAGAGTGTTGTTGCTGACTACAGGGCCATGCAAGCCTCGACTGATGTGGTGGGCATCGATTTTGGTATGGCATGGAGGTTGGGAGGGTGGTCATTAATTTACAACCACATTGGCGTGTGTTTGGCATCATATGCCACAGATTATACTATGGTTCCCATATGGTGGGATGGACTTCCGGCATGATCCGAATATGGTGTTGCCTCTTGGGGAGGTTTGGGACCAGAGAGGTATGTTGGTGTACTTTATGTGTTGTGATTTTGATAGTATATCATATGTTTATATATGAATGGATGTTGATGCTATCGTTGTTTGCGTTTGTGCAGATGTGGGGCCACGAGGCCAAGAGGCACAGTTGGTTGTAGAGTCATCTCGTTAAGGGCCAGTGAGACCGTCGCGGGTAGATCCACAGGTGGGAGAGAGACGTCGGAGGGAAGAGGCTAGTACAAGGCCAACAGATGAGGTGAGACCTAGCCGTAGGCACAGATTTGACGATCCAAGTGCAGGGCCATCGCATGTGGCTCAGACAGAGGCTGGCAGGGATTTAAAGGATTTCCACCGTCGGTTGGAGGTGGTACTACAAGGTGTGCCTGAGGGCATGTGGTCCCATATCTAGGACGAGAGAGTCCTGGAGAAGTGTGTGGGTGGCCTTGTAGAGTTGCAGACTTTGATCCGCAGAGAAGTTGTAGTGGGGGAAACGATGGTTGGTCGACTGCCCCTCGGACCTGGAGGACCCCCAGCTGGTGGGGAACCTCCTTTAGATAGAGGACCTAGTGGTGGTGCTCTTGGGGCACCTTGAGTTCCGTGATGTATATTTTTGTATTTTGTATAGGCCTGTGAGCCCATTTTGTATAGGTTAGTATGAAACCGATTTTGTACCCATAGGGGTGAGGAGGGCTCACTTGCCTACGAGCGATGTATATGTTGTACCATTTTGTAAACATTAATGACACATTGATATATATATATATATATATATATATATATATATGGATATACAGGGTTGGGTGGGATATCTGTGATGTGTACATGTGATGATATTTTTTTATGTTGTTATGATGTCTAATCTATATGTTGTGATAGATTTTTTATGCTTTATGTATGTGTGATGATGTCTCGATGTGATAAATGCCAATTTAACACTAGGTTAGCCATGTTATCTACTGTTTGATTAAATTGTCAAGGAATATGTTAAATGTAATTATATCAAAATTGTGAGATAAGAGTCTAAATTGCAAGTATTTCCAAAGAGGAAAGGATCGCGAACACAATATACATTGTTGAGCTACAGGACGACAACATGGGAATCTAATAAGATGCTAAGGTGACAAATGTGGCGGTGACTAGCCTTGGAAAGGAGGCCAATGAAGACTGCGTATTCGGCTTGGTTGTTGGTTGTCAAGCCCAAACATATGCCACTAGAGTAGAGCAGTTCCTGTGAGGGGGTGTAGAGGGCCCAAGCGGCCGAAGTGAGATTCTGTGTCCAAAGACTAGCTCTGTCAGCTTAACTAAAGTGGGAGTCTGATAGTGGATGCATTTGTCAATAACAAGGATGGGAGATTAGATGTAAGGTGTGGAGGAAACAAAATAAGACTAAAAACTCTACAAACATGTACGAAAGGAAAAATCCTAGTGTAGCATGGCTACGCTTAAGCGTAAAATTTCTTTAAGTACAACCCGTTGACGGGTTCTTTGAGAGGGTAGCCTTCTAGAGAGGCCATGATGTATGTGCCTTTAGTTGGGCAGTGTTGGATGATGTAGGGTCCATTCCATGATGACTTAATTTCCCATGACTGAGAGTATCGTGAGCGATATCGTAGGCTAGGACGAGATCTCCTTCATTGAATGAGAAAAGGTTGACATGGTGGTCAAAGGTGGATTTAGACCATTTTTTAGTTGCCTCATTGTTCTATAATGAAGACCGACAATCTTCATCCAACGACTCTAAGTTCATCAAGCATTGCTCCATTGGAGCGGTGCCAGGTAATAGCTCGATGATGGTGCGTAAGGTGGGAATTTCACACTCAATGGGGAGGGTGGCTTCAATCCGATGGACAAGGTGAAACAGTGTAAAACTGGTGGCAGTCTTGACTGCCATGCGATAAGCCCATAATTTTGAAAACAACATATGATGCCAATTGGTCTTATGTTTGTTGACAGTGCGTTGCAACATGGTTTTGAGGACTTTGTTGACAACCTCGACCTGTCTGTTGGACTGAGGGTATTATGGGGAGGATAACTCATGGGATAAGCCTAACCTTAAGGAGAGTTCGATGAAGATCTCATTCTCAAAGTGTTTACTGTGATCAAAGACTAACTGTAGTGGAAATCCAAAGCGGGTAATGATGTGATTGAAGAAAAAACATGTTGTTGTGTCAGCGGTGTTATTGAAGGTAGGCACGACTTCGTCCCATTTGGTGAAGTAATATGCTGCCACAATGATGTACTTGTGTCCATTTCTAGATGGAGGATTGCAAGTCATGAAATAAATGACCTATTTGTAGAAGGGGCTGACAATGATGACTGGATGTAGAAGAGAGGGCAGCACTCGGGATTTTTTTGCATAAAGTTGGCATTTGTCACATCGCTTGATAGCGTGGATGAAGGCATGAAACAATGTGGTCTAGAAGTATTCGGTTCGAATGATATTTTGGGTGGTGGACATCCCTGAGAGGTGGCCACCGCAAGTACCATTTTGGAAATCGTTCAAGACTTTGTATGCTTCATCGATGGTCCAACATCGGCAAAGTATGGTGTCGCCCCACGTCGATACAAGATTTCACCGATGAGGAGGTATCGAGGGATGTGATGGTGAATTCGCCGACAATCGTATTAAGAGAGATGAGACCCAAACTTCCATGTCTGAAGGTAGACAAGGAGGTTACCATACCAAGGGTCTTCAAATGGGATGTAGAAGAGGTGTTCGTCGGGAAAATCCATATTGACTGGTGAACTTGTAGCATCTGAGGGAAACGATGTGATGAGTTCTGAGAGAGCAAGTGCTTTCTTTATTTTGGGAGTTGAAAGTTATAGGTTGTATTCTTGAAGGATAAAGATCCATCGGGAAAATTTACCATTAATTTGTCGTCGACTAAGCAAGTATTGCATGGGATTATAATCTGTCATGACTTTGGTAGTGCGAAGCAAGATATAATGACACAGTTTCTGGACTACGAGGACAACTTCGAGGGCGAGTTTCTCTTCGTGATTGTACTTCAGGGGTGGTCCTGAAAGGTTTTTACTGATGTAGTAAATGACATGCTCGCAACCATCATCTCCTAGTTGGATGAGAACTCCTGCTACTGAGATGACATAGGCTGACAAGTAGAGGATGTAATCACGATTATAGTCAGGAGGACTAATCAATGGTTCATTGGATAGTGTCGCTTTTAAATCATCAAAAGTGGTTTGAGCATGTTCATCCCATCGAAATGGGATATTGTGACACAGTAAGTGAAGGAAACCATGCACGTGAGTGGCATAATCTGGGACAAAGCAACAAAGAAAGTTGTGTTTTCCTTGTAGGATCTGTAGTTGGCACAAATTCCTAGGTGGTGGAATTTTTGTGATAGCTTGGACCTTGAGGGGATCCACAGTGATGTCATGTTGGGAGACGATGAACCCAAGGAGGCGTCTGGTGGTGATGAAAAATACACACTTGAGGGGGTTCAAGCAGATATTGTACTATCGACATCGTTGAAAGACGACCCGTAAGAAGTCTAAATGTTGATTTTGCTTCTTGAAGCAAGCAGTGAGGTCGTCTAAGTAAGTGATAATTATGCAAGAGAAATCATGGAAAATGTAAGTCATGGCCTGTTGAAATGTTGCACCTGCGTTTTTTAGTCCAAAAGGCATGACACGATAAGAAAAAGTGCCCCATGGGGTGGTAAATGTGGTCTTGTACTGATCTGCTGGGTGGATTTGTATTTGATTGTATCCAGAGAACCCGTCCATGAAGGATAGGGCCTTGTGGCCTACACATTCATCGATAATTTGGTCGATGAAAGGTGTTGGGAAGTTGTCTTTGGGACAAGCATGATTGAGATCATGAAAATCGGTGCAGACATGAATAGTGCGCTATTTTTTGTTAATGAGGATGGGGTTGGAGACCCATGACGTGTATGCGATGGGGTATATGAACCCTACAGTGCGTAATTTGTCAATTTCGGCTTTGATAGGCGCGACTTTGTATAGGTGAAGTGGTCATTTCTTTTGACGTACTGGGGCGACATCAGGCCAAGTTTCTATGCGTTGTTCGACGATAGAAGGGTCGAGGTTAGGCATCTCTGTATATGACCCAAGCAAAAATATCTCGGTATTCCTGAAAGAGTGCTTTGTAGGTTGTGATTTCCTTAGGGGTGAATACGGTCCCAATGGTGATTTCCTCAATGATTCCAAGTTTAATGGAAATGTCAATTTTGACAGTGGGGGAAATGTTGGCCATGTTTCCTTCTTCAAAAGCATCAGGGGCAGGGATAGGGTTGTTGAACCAGTCTATGTGCCCTAATGAAATAAAATATTTGGTTTCGATTGCACATAGGGAGGCTTGGCTAGGAGGGTCGAAGGCTTCCTGTGAGAGAAAGAGTGTTATGTGATGAAGCGTGTTCCATGGGAAATCGGGGGTAGTTAGTTCCTCTAGGATATCTTCGTCGCAGTGGAAAATGTGATAATATAGGGGATCCAGGGAAGTAATTTTGGTGTCTGTCACCATGTGATTGTCTTCAGGTGGTGAAGACGTACAAGGGGTATCACAATTGTGATGCGATGGCATTCTTGTCATAAACCAAATGTATAGATATTGTGGGTTGTAAACTGTGGTCGGGGGTAAGATTTCCTGAGGGAAATGAACCAAAGAATTGGGAGGAATTGGGGGTAAATCCTCAGACAGTCTATCCATGAAACATGGAGGGGTGGGAAGTGACTCAGGTTCAAGGGTGGTGATGGGATCAGTATCTGGAGAAGGATTAGAGGGAATCACTTGTATCACAGGAAGTGGGGTAGTTGAAGGATTTTGAGTAAGGGCCATTTGACGACGCCTGTATTCAATTATCGTAGGACACCGATATGTGAAATGATCAAGTGAGACACAAAGAGAGAAAGGGAACCTCATTCATTTGTTTAATAAAGTCATGACATAATGGATGTCAGTGACGTGGGTACCTGATGATGTGGGCAGAGAGGGGTCTTGCTGAAATTTTTGGTGTATTGTTGTTAGTGTTTCTCGAAACTGAGGTAGGGTGGGGCAATGATGAGTGTAGTGGCCATACTCTGAACAAATGGCACATGCAAATTTTGTTCGCAACCCTTTACTGCCTCCAGTAGGGGATGCAGTGATAGTACTAGGTGTGCTTGGTGAAGCGATGAGTGATTTGGTTGCTTGAGGGAGTTGGATCAAATTACGTAACTCGGGGAGAGAGGGACATCTATTTTTGGGGTGTCCCTCTCTCTCGAAGAATGCGCAAGGAGGTTGAACTCAGGGAGGAAGTAGAGCAGTGGGATATTTCTTCTGTCATCTACCCCTAGCTGTTGCAGTGGTGGTGGCAAGTGGGGGTGAGGGAGGTGTGGTTGGAGTTAGTACTAGAATCTGCATCAAGATTCCCTCTATTTGGGGAGGGAGGGATGGTTGAGGAACCATCGTAGGTGGGTGTAGATACCATACTGGAATGGCCAACACCATGTTGGGAAGGGTAAGCGTTGCAGCTACCTGGAAATCTTATACTCCTGGTGGGGGGTACATGAAGGGAATTTGAGTAATGGCTTGGGGGATTGTCTCCCAAACCGAGATTTGACCTTGGGGGAGGGTGAAATTGGGGATAAGTGGTGTCGTAGGGTTCTTAGGGGATTCCTGAGGTAGGATTTCTTCCACTAGTGGGATGTCAGGGAGTGGATAAGCCACTATAGGAGGAATGACATCTCCATTTTTAGTTCCATTGGAAGATATGACACACACTTGTGCTGAGGGATGAATGAGCAGAGGTGCTTTGTGGTATGCCCCCAACAAAGATGGGTCCTTGAAAATTTTGGGGGCCATATCTATGAGTGGATATGCATCGAAACGAGTGCAGACAAGAGGTAATATGTTATCGATGTTGGAGGAGTGGTTAGGCTCGTAATGTGAAACTTGGTCGATGGTGATGATCTTCCCGTTGTGGGGGAACATCATCATTTGAAACACACAAGAGGCCAAAACCTTCATAGCGTACATGTAGCTATGTCCAAACAAGATGTTGTAATCGAGCGGGGTGTCGATAACCTCAATGTCAATAAGGATGGTTTTGCCTTCAATTTCAACGGGGACATTTTGAAAGAGCCCTTCAGGAGAGGATGGTCATCCATCAAAAGATCTCAAAGTGATGGCGGATGGTATTAGCTCAGGGGAGCCAAGTCTCTTCCATACAGTTGTGGACATGATGCATGTGGATTCAACTTCATCAATGATACATCGATGAACCGTGATGTTTCAAATTTTAACTAGTATCTAGAAAGCTACCAAAGCGGGGAGACAAGGTTCCCCAAAATCTAGATCAAATGTGATGAGTCTAGTATCAGTTGGGTCGACTTCCCCCAAGGCGGAAAGTAAGGATTTCCATTGATTTGGACAAGTTTGGAGGACATCCAATACTAACATGGATGTAGGATATTGTGCCAAGTCATCGACTAGACTATAATTGTGTGATGCCCTAGCCTGAGGCTTGTTGACATTTCGTCATAATGAGATGCGAGGAATACAAATGGGGGGGTCAGTGTGAGGGCATGAAATCATCAAGGATTATCTGGTTGTAGCTGGAGCTGCTTCCAAAGTGGTGGGAGTAGATTTAGGGGGTGTGTTGAATTGATGACTGCGCATTTGCAAAATAATTTCTTCTTCGCTAGTGAAGAAGATATTGTGATCTGTCGGATTCCCAGGGTTTTGATATTGTCCCATCTGTGGTGGGGCGGGGTGCATCTCCTGCTAGGTATTCATCACACCTTGGTGTGGAATAGGGTTTTGCAACGCCATCTGGGGAGGTTGTTGCAAACACTGTTGTGGGGCCTGCTGAGGGGCAAGAGACGCTGGAGGGTGTGGTGCATTCATGGAATATTTCATCCATTTGAAGTCAAAAATTTAGGGGAAATGGTGAGTATAATGACCATGCTCACCGTACAGGGCACAAGGGAAGTTCGTTCAGAGTTTGTTGTTATTGCTCCTCCCTTGGATTTTGTTGTTGTTTCCCCCTTGGGGGTTCTAGTTATCCTGGTTCTAGTTTCCCCCAACAGGTTGGTTTTGTTGGGGGTTATTTCCTCCTGGTCCTGGGTTATTATTGTTTTGGTTTTTTCCTTTATTCTTGATATTATTCGGCTGGTGGGCCAGATTTGTCATATTCAATTGTTCAAAATTTTGAAATTGATGAATGGGAGAGGACTGAACAAAGTTAACCCCAGCATGTGGTTGTCCTTGTGGAGGAGAAATTGGCTGTGGAGGACCAGGAAATGGAAAATACATATTTTTTTTGGGCAATGATCTGTAGGGTGCATAGGAAGGCATAGTTATTTCACTAGTGCCCAAGTTATAAGTTGAGGTAGATGGGGTACCATAACTTGGTTGAATGGTTGGGTGCATCATGTGTAGAGGGAGGACAACAGGGTATGGCTGCTAATAAGGGGGGGGAGGCTAATAAGGGGGTCCTCCATACATTGGTGGATATTGGGGTGTACCGTACATAGGTAGTGGTTGGATGTACGGATTGTGGTGTGTTGTGGTACCAATCAATCCATTCGTTGCATGAGATATCCTAGGTTTGTCATATCCAGATGGTACGGGTCTCGGGGCATCAGGTAGTATTGTGTATAAGTAACCTGACTGAGCACAAATGAGGTTGTACTGTTGAGCCTTGCTGATGGCTTCCTCTTCAGTTCAGGGGAAGGTGGAGGCCACATATTTGGCAAGGAGAGAGACGAGTGATCTGATAAACCAATTGAGGCATTGTTCTTTGGTGGTTTCTTCTTTGCATAAACTACGTCACCGACGCCATTTGTGAATGTGGCTAGCGATATGCGTGGCTGAGGTTTGTTTAAACTCAAAGAGAAGTTCTAGACCATTTTTAGGATGAAATCAGATTTGAAAGAAGGTCAAAAATGTTTTGACCAGGATTCAAAAGTCACATGAGACCCTGATTTTTCGTCCACATACCATTTGGTTGATGGACCAGTGAGTGTGCATTGGAATAACCTTAAATGGATGGAGTCATCCATGATGTTTTTTTAAGAACAACATCAGTGGAAGGTCATGATCTGGTTGGCGGGATCTTCCCCTGATTTCCTTCAAACTTTGGAATGTTGGAAGGTAGTTTGGTAGGCATAGTTGGCCATGTGGGGTCATGCAATATAGGGTCATTTGTGAGTTTACTCAAATCAGGTATGTTGAGGGAGGCCAAATATGGCATGTGGAGTGGTGGTGGAGGAATAGTTCCAACCATTGCATGAGCANGGGGGGTTGGTGGGTTTGTACTTTTCCCTTGAGAAGAAGTTTGCCCCCCACCTCCTTATGAAGGGGAGCTAGTGGATGGTTGGTTTTGGGAATTGGACCCGAGTAAAGTGGAACCAAGAAAACTTGATCCCAAAATAGTAGCACTCACAAGGGTGTGAGATGGTTGAGTCGGTGAGTTGGCAAGACTAGAAACTCCTCCTAGAATAGGAGGGAGATTTTGCAAGCATCTGGAACAATGGGGATTATGTGGTTTCCCTATGATGTCTGACTAGAAAAGTGAATGTGTGTAAATGGTGATGAGAGAAATAAATGAACAAGAGACTTGTATAATTTGGACCTTCACAATATATATCTCAATCGCATGTAATCAAAAGAGCATCATACATAAATCAATTGAAAAGAAGCATGCATGTGGGTAGGTGGATTTTGTTCGTGTGGGAGAACAAAGAAAACAAATGCTCGTGTCCTAAAAATATGTAACACCCTTCCTCTCAAATAACACTGGACCTTCCAATAACACTCAACACTGGGGTCTGAAGCCACCAGAAGAGGAACTAGTGAAGGATGAAACAATCAGTTATAATGAGGGGTAGAGGGTGCATATCCCAAAAGAGCTAGCGATATTTCCCAATAGCCACACAAAATTCGATCAAGGCAAAATTGAAGCCCACAATTGCCACCTATGTAGATGTCCTAAAATTTGGCCACTTGGTACCTCGGTCAAAATGCAACATTTAGATTTTTGGCCTCATAAATGGGTCATGGGATGGATCCCTTCGAAGAGTTGGGTGACTCAAGGGGGGATGCACAGAACAGCTGGACCTCACCCTTCAAACCTTAGAGAGTATCTCCCTGCCTTATGATGTTAGGAACACTTGACTTGGAGGATTTTAAAGTTCCATATTTGTCAACTTCTAATGTTTAAAGATGTGAGAACCAAATAACGGGGGGTTATTTGGATGCCTACCCCCGAGATCCTACCTAGACTAAAAATTTGTTTTTCCACCTCCTGTGGACGGAAACTTAGCAGGGATGATTTTAGGGGCTAAATTTCGCTCATGGACTAATTTTCCAAGGTTTTTCTCAAAAAAAGATTCATCATTCTAAAAATTATTCGCCCAAATTCTATAGGATAAAATTATTTTAGATTAAAAATCGCTAAAATATTATACAAACTATATTAAATACTTAGAAATTTGAATATTTTTACAAAAATGTCGCCAAACATTTATAGTTGGCATTTGAAGGATTAGTAAGATTCGCCAAGGTTTCTACATTTCAAAATAAATTTCCATCCTTAAAATCATCCCTGAAACTTAGTGAGTTTTTTAGAAACATTTTAGATGTGGTTGTTTGAAATATTGGGGGTGTCAACCAATCTCGTTTGAATTAAGTGGGTGTGGATAATTTCTTCAAGAAGTGGGACGTTTCAAAATCCCTTTGGAGGAAACTGTGACTTTGTGTGTGATAAAGTGAACAAATGTGCCAAATTGTTAATAAGTTAGGTGTCAATTTGCAGCATATGGACTTCATGTGGTCCTTACAAATCTTGATTACCTATATTACTAGATTCCATTGATACAACCTTGTGGAATTTTAAAGTCCCTAAAGAACTAGCAAGTGGACATATGGGTCCTCACCAATCCTTTAAACTCCTTAATGTGATTTAATCTAAGAAATATTTTGAACAACTATCCTAGATTGCAAGCATCTGGGCATGTATGGGCCCGTTACTATAATATTTAAAATCCCCTAGTGATGTACACTAAGAAAGTAGCTTCAAAAAATACCCTATCTTTGCAACATGTGGGCATGTATGGACCCTTACAAATTTAAGATGTTTTGAAAAGAAACTAAGAGGAGCCCTAGGGGGGCTTTGTCCTCTCCTAAAGAATCTAAGTGAGATGAAATGTCTCCTTAATCACGTTTATGATTCTCAAGATYGCTCTATGGTGTGAGAGCAGAGCATACTCAATGATTAAAGTTCTATTTCTGATCCCAATGCAAGTGTTTATATATTTGATAGTAAAGGATCTCAACTTAACTTTTACAATCAAAACAAGCCATCCATGTGGTGAATCAAATAAAAAAGAGGAGAAATATGGTTCTTTTTAAACCCCTAAGTGCCTATGTTTTGACTAATCCTTCATGTGGAGAGGGAATCTAAGTGTGGTGCATTTACAAATTGCATAAAAGAAAGATTTTGAAGGCTAGGGACCTTCAAAAAATCACAAAAACTCTTACAATTTCAAGACTCTGGATAGATGCATGGGTTACAATTCAGACAGAGGCATAGTGGGCACATAATGCACAGTGAACATAAGACCTTTGGGTGCATTGTGCATAGAATGCGTAAAGAACAAAAGTGTTGTGGGTGCACAATGTTCTGAGTGCACGTCTGTGGGCTGAAATACCTGCGCACGTTCTGAAACGCGTCCATGGGGGGATTTTAAGTGGAATTATCCTCTTCCAACTCCAAAATCAGCTCTTTGCAGGTAATCCTAGGCTATTTTTTATCCCTGCAAATAAAATGGGTCAAAAAGAAGGGCTCAAACAACCTAAATAGGGAGGCAATTGATACCTTATCCCAAGTATGGTTGCCAATCTGTTGTGTCCCTTTCGCCACTTGAATGAGAAAAAGAAGGGCACTTGCAAGTCTAGTTAGGTTAGCTAGATAGGAAATGGGTTAGTGTATGAATTAAACAATTCAATCACATGAAATAAACAAACAACTAAGCTAGAAACAGTTAAAGAAATAAAACCAAAATGCATGAGGAAATTAGAACCAAAATCAATCAAACAAATGACCAATAATCATGCCACCAATGGATAACTATATTAGTAAGAAAAAACCATAGAGAAAGGAGGACTTGTAGATCCCCTCTTCCTCCTTGGGAGGGCTCTTGAGTCCCCTATGTGAGAGATCTTCTTACAAATGATAAACTAGAAATAAAATGGTGAAGAAATCCAAGCTTATTCCCTCAAGAGGTGAGGTGAATAGCTTCTTGAGATGATGCTAGTATGCTCCAAGAAGAAAAGAGGTTTCTTGTAGGAGAATAGAGGCATCATAATAATACAATGATATTCTTAAATTCTTAGTGCACCCATGACCTCCTTTTATAGCTTGTCTTTGAGGTAATATCCAACGGGTCTTTAGTGTGAACAAGGGGCCCTTTAGGGCACCATTAGGTCTTTGACCAGCCCCCCACTTGGATTCAACTTGGATTTGAGTGTCAAATCAAGTTGGGAGCTAGTCCAGAAGTGGGTGGGGGGACAAAAAGAACCATAAATGTGTCGTTCACAGGTGTGCATGTCTTTTCTCATATACAGTCACACATATGGTGCATTTTGCACTCTACAAACTTCTTTGTCCCGCACACTGTGCGCGCGTTTCCTTTAGTGTTTTAGCACATGTCAATTTTTTGACCATTTGTATAGTTTTTGCCTTTTGAAAATGTTTTTTAAGTGTTGCAGGTGAACTAATAGGTGTTTGGAGATATTGTATTCTTGTAACCATTTTCATGCGATGTTGCAAATGAAATTTTAGTGATAACAACAGGGGCCCTAGAAGGCCAAGATTATCCATACACTTTGATGTTGACTCTCAAAAGTTAGGCCAACTATTTAAAGTTGGGTTTTTTAACTGGATTGGGAAAGGAGTGGTCCAACCTATGCCTTAAAGGCCTCCCTTCCAATCCCCACAAGTCCCTGGTATCCCCGTGCCCCCTCATGTCTCATTGCAACCTGAAGTTCTCGAAAATGATGGATGGCAAGAGATTGTCCACCTGACAGTCTCCAAACATCGTGGTTGGCCCAATTTGTCTTTACTTGCTCCCACACCTCTCAATCAAATTGTCCAAGATGCCCCTATCCACTCACCAATTTAGTCTTCCCATGGGAGTAAACGGTTGAAAATCGAGGCCCACCATGCCCCTGACAAGGGAAAAGTCATTGTTGCCCCTTCCTCACCCTCCAATGACTCTGATAAATCTGTGTTCTCCCACATGAATTTGAGGGATTATTGCTCTCATGTGATCAATGAGATTAGGCCTAAAGGCTCAACAAATCCTAAGGCAAATTTAGAGAGATCAAAAGGTGACAACAACAACAAGAGAAGGATTGCATCTCAGAGTGGGAAATATAGATTTTAAGTTTTTATTTATTTATTAATTGTTGAGAATAGTTGACTTATGAAGTTTTGGACAACATACTATTTTTGGATATATGAGTAATATATTTTGGAAATAATTTCAAATATCATTGAGATAAATTGTCAAATATGAATGTGATGATGGGAGTCACGAGGGATGTTTTGTTTAATTAACTAGTTGTGTTATGATTGTTAAAAACTAAAGGGAGTCACAAGGGGTCCCACCTACTAGTTATTATTTATTTAAAAACCCTTATTATGATTTATTACTTTCCCCCCTAACTAAAAATTTGGCTGAGTTTTATTTAACTTAAATAATGAAGTAGTTCAACTACTTCAACCAATTCTAATTTGCTTAAAGGCAAAAGGAAAGGGAGGAACAAGGGGAGAATAGAAAGAGAAGCATACTAAGGTTTTCTCTTTGAGTTTTTGTTGAGATAATTCAGTTTTCATTCATTCCTTAATTCATTAGAAGCCTAATTATTTTTTATGATCTAAGGGTCTTATTGTAGACAACAAGATTCAGGGTTGAATTACATCATTCATACACTTGTTTTTCAGAGGTGTTGATCTATCTTTGATAGTCTGTGTAGACTTGTTTGTTTGTGAATTAGTTTTCATGATTGACAAAATCTATTGTGCAAAGTCTAGTGGGAAACAATCTGTGGCAAGATGATCCAGCTTTTCAAGTTCATTTTCTTTTATTTTCTGTCAGTAGTCCTTTTGTATGTTTCATCGGGGACATCCAAGTTTGACTTTGGTCCAAAACTTCCTCAGGAAATTTTGTAAAGAGAACGATTCTTTGATGAGTTAGAATGAAATAAAGGATTGCTTTATGTCTCATATTTGTTGATTATTGACTTGGTGTCTTTACTTTTGTCTCTATATTTATTTCAGCATCTGAAATGTTCAAAAAATTACATAAAAAATGATTTTTTCAGCAAGCTTTTAATTATAAAAAAACAACCTAAGCACTTGTAAACAATACTTGTGAATTAGGATATCAGTTTTGATGGATATAAACATAGGGTGATATTCCCGTCACAAGATCTGAAAATGTTTGAGTAAGATAATTTCATATCTTTTCCTCAACATTTATTTGGCGACCATACTGGGGAGATCTTCAATATCTCTCTAGTTAATTTTTATGCTTTATTAGCATCGAATACATCTATTTTTCTGATATTGATTCTTTGACTATTTTACTTCTTAATGACTATGCCTATTGCAAGGCAGCCCAATATTGAGCCTGGTCTTCAAGATCATACCAACATTGCTTTGAATTTGTTCAACACCATTTTAGACATTGTCAATACTCGTGCTGAGCTTAATCATTCATGGGCAGCAATTGAACAAGATATTAGTTCCCAAGAACGTTGGGAAGATAGACGTAGATAGTCTAGAAATCAGCAGTAGCTTTCTTGTTCCTTCATTTTTGGCCTTACTTTCATGTCCTTAGACTCTCGTGTTTATAGAAGAAGATGAGGCTTATCACCTGAAATTAATCCTATTGTTGAAATAGGAAGAAGGAACGCTGTGTTATCAACCCAACAAAGTGATTTAAGGAGAACGTTTTCTAATTCATCCAGTTTGTCTTTATCTCCCTCACATATCATCCACAAGATGGCATCTAGTGGTGGCTCTGGTGGCACTGGAAGTGCTTCCTCCTCTCAGTCTTCATCTTCCTCAATGATTGGTAGCTTATATAGCTACCATATCCCTATCTAATCTATAACAAATTCCACCAAAGTCATTAAAAAGTATGGGTTTTTTGAGTTTGAAGAAGATGCCACAACCACACCATGGCATGTGTCTTCTCCTCTTAACCTAGCACCTGCTACTCATCCTCTTCCTAAGTTCAAAGAGAATCTCCCTAGGTTTTTGAGAAATAATATTGTCGCTACAAACGAACACCTAGTGGAATTTTCTAATGCTTTTCACAACATAGAAGCAAATGACAATGATACTTGCATCCGCTTATTCATCAATTCCTTGGAAGGAAAGGTTGCGGTTGATTTATTTGACCTTCCTACTAAGATTTTGTCTACTTGGGAGGAGTTAGTATATTGGTTCAGATCCACCTATGGGCAATCTAAAAGACCAGCTGAGCAGTTATGGAAGTACAATAACATCACCTATAAGGATGGTGAAACCATCAAGTCCTTTAACTTGTGTTTCACTAAGCTATACAATCAAATACATGAACTCATTCTACCTCATAAACAAGCCACTTTCATGCATTACTACAATGCATTACCTTCCCCCTATCATCATAGGCTTAAGGAAAAATACATTGATAACCTCGGTTCTGCTCTACATACTTGTTTAGAGTATGAAGAACAAGTCGAAAGAAAAAGTCTTCCACAAGGAGAATCGGTTAAATAGATAGACATGTCCACCCTCTTACAACTAGTACAATATATGAATAATCGTATGATAGAGTATGAGTGAAAGGGAGATGTATCCCCTCTAACCCCTGGAGCTTCATCCTCTTCTGCACCCCCCTTTAGAAACCCAATTGAAAATAATTCGCATCCTAAGGCTATCTTACCTTGAAGTTGGTGTAACTTTTGTGAGGAACACCATAAGGAAGCCACATGTGAGGTAAGGAAGAGTTCCAGATATAAGATCTTTGGTAAAAGACCAGAAACTACCATCATTGTCCTATATTTAGCAGAGCTAGAGGATGTCATGATCATCAATACTAGGAACAAATCCTACACTCCCAAAGGAAAATATGATCCTCCCTGCAATTCTTCTAGCCCAAACTCATCATCACCAACTACTATGGTTTAGGTTCCTAAGGCTCTTGACAGTCAAGGAACAATTTCCCCACTCCCCTCTTCTAAATACAATATTTTTAATCAGTTGGCCAACATCAAAGAAGATGCCACCCTCATGGACATGGTTGTCGTCCCTAAACAACAGAAGCATCTAAAATAATTCATGGAAGGAATGGCTTCCATTGTAGCCAATGGTGCAGACCTCCTACCCTCAGGCCGAGATCCGTGCAGGATCTTCTCTAAACCTCGACAAGGGTTAATTAAACTCCTTGCCTAAGCCCACAAAGGATTTTGGGTCTCACGAGTTGGGCACTTCAGTCCAATGCCACAACTCTCGGAAATCGCTGAAACACGAAATGCAAAATGGATAAGGTGTAAGTCCCTCTCTTCAACCCCTTTTCCCTATAGGACCACAGCCAAGCCTTATGCAAGCACCTTTTGCCACTCACGACTTCACGAGTTGGAGTGCCAACTTCCTATGCCCTCCCCTTGTGAATCCCCGAAACACAATCCATCAACGAAGGTTAACTCTACCGAAAGCAATGAGCACATGCCACCTATCACTTCTACTTTACTCTACTTACGGGGTGAGTTCTTACCACCTGTCCACACATATTTTCCTGCTTTCGCGACTTGAGCGGGAAACTAACAACCGTTCCTCTTCCTCTTTGGATCCCTGAATCCAAAATCGTACCTTCAGCGAGATCGGTGACTATGTGCCTCCCTCGATCCAACAGTTCTGGTTGTATCGATATTTCACCACCGAAAATCTACAACACTTGACCCAAACCACTGGTCACTCGATTCCTTGAATTCCGATACACGAATTCACATACAAGATCAACGGTCCTTGTTGATATGGATTTGATGGTCACTATCCCTCTAGAGCTTATGGGTTTTGAAAGGCTCTCAGTCTCAATCTCTTCATTGTTCTAAGAGATCCAACGATTCACGTGATTTTGACACTTCCTCTTGAAGTGATTCAACCATCCGATTCAACTTCTCAAGGACTTCTGGCCAAATGACTTGGTGTCCTTCCTCCTGAAATTAACTCTTGTGAGGCAATTTCGACCTCCACCTTCCTTTAAACTCTTCAAAGGTTCTATCCTTTCGGAGCTTTTGATTACAAACTCAAGGCTTCTAAAAGGGTCCCTGCACGCACTCCTTGCAACGAATTTTCAAATAACCGCTGGTTATTTGGGTCTTCAGCTCTGTGCACTCTTTGTGACAAAGAATTCTCCAACTCCCCTGTGATTTTGAAAGAATTTGTTCCCTTCTTCCATCCTGTGCACACTTTGCATGGCTTTGGGCTCTGCTAGCACTCTTTGCATGTAAAGACACAATTTAAATATCCTATGAGGGTTTTGAGATGAAACTCAGAGCATGGTCGATGCACTCCTTGCAAACCCTCCACTGCACTCTTTGCAGGATTTCTCAGAAAGAGAAACAACTGAAACTCATTCTCCCCTTATCCATAATTCAATCACTCAACATAGAATTCTAGAGCCTATATACACACATAGCATTGAAAGAAAATGCATACAAAGAATGCAAACAAGCCTGCAACATACCATTTAACAGGTGGTTCCAACAACCATAACAAACACATAGATTGGAATCAAAACTTTCTTCTATTAATTCAAGTGCTCCTGTACATGGCAAATAACAACTAAAATGCATAAAATTCTCTGTTCCCCTATATTTTTCTCTGCAGCTCTATAGCTTATGAATTATGAATTATGTTACAATGATACAAGGGTTGAGGGTGTCTATCATTTGTTTTCCCTCCTACCTCCTATGCTCCTAAAACTGTCTAATCTATTATTTAAATCTACCTACTTTACATTCATTACGCATAAATGCCTCTGCATTAGACAGGTGAGAGAAACGCTCCAGATCTATTTACAATCTCCAAAACACAAAGGTAAGTACACTTCCCTAGCTATTTCATTAATGTCCATTCATTAATCTTCAAAACATTTCAAAATGTGCATTGGTGCTTTTCCAGCTATCTCCGTTGGTTAGGCGTGTGCCTTTGTCTTTATACGATGCTCCTGCATCATACTCCCTCGCTTGAAAATTTTCATGAACTCTTGTTCATGAGTTCCTTCACTGTTCATCCATGATTTTGAATTGTTGTTTCATCCTCCCAACTGGCATCTTCAACTGGATGTCCTTTCCATTTGACCAAGTATTCAAAATACTCTTTTCTCCTAGTCTTTCTGCTAATACTCTTGTCAATTATGCTTTCCATCTGTGGCTTTTCAGCTACAGGAATTTGTTTCGTCCATTGAATATTTTCTTGTTCATCTTCTGCTCCTGCTTCTTCATATATATAAGGGTACAAATCCACGACATTGAATATCGGTGATATTCCGACCCCATCGGGTAATTCAATCTCATACGCGTTTGCCCCAAATTTTCTTATGATCTTGCACGGTCCAATTTTCTTCATCTTCAACTTGTTGTATGTTCCCCTTGGGAACCTTTCCTTCCTCAAATGCGCAAGAATCAAGTCACCAACTTCAAATTGAAGTTCTCAGCTGTGTTGATCTGCTCTATGCTTGTACTCTTGACTCGTATTCTGCAATCACTCCTTGATTCTGCTATGAAGCTCCTTCATTCCTTCTACAAATTCCTCTGCACTAGCACTCCTGAATTCAGTTTGTTCTGAATCTTTCAATTCAAAAACTCCCCTTGGTTGTATTCTGTATACAATCTGGAATGGACTCTGCCATGTGCTTCTATTGAGTGAATCATTGTAAGTGAATTCTGCCTGTGGTAGAATGTGATCCCATTGACTGTGGTGTTCAGTCACTAAGCTCCTTAACAAATCTCCCAAGCTCATGTTCACGACCTCTGTCTATCCATCCATCTGAGGATGATATGTTGAGCTAAAAGACAAATTTGTCCCCAACTTCTTCCATAATTTCCTCCATAAATGTCCTACAAACTTGGTATCTTGATTAGAAATGATACTCCTTGGCAAGACATGAAGTCTGACGACTTCCTTGAAAAACAGGTTCGCAATATGAGTTGCGTCACTAGTTTTCTGGCATGGTATGAAATGTGCCATCTTTGAAAATATGTCTACCACTACAAATATTGAATCATATCCCCTTTGTGTCCTTGGTAGTCGCAATATGAAATCCATGCTCACGGCATCCCACGACCTTTCCAGTATGGCTAATGGTTGGTATAACCCTATGTTCTGCCTTTTTCCTTTCATGTGTTGAAAAATTCTGAACGTGTCCACAAATTTCTTCACGTTTGTCGTCATCACTGGCCAGAAATATGATCCATTCAACTTTGAGAACATTTTTTCATGATCGAAGTGTCCGTCCAATCCTCCATTGTGCTTTCCCTTCAACAAATTCTCCCTCATGGAGAATTTCGGAATACATAGATGATTTCCCATGAACAATAGTCCATCCTGGATCATGTACTCGGTCCATTGGCTTCTATCCCTGAGAATTGGATTCTCAGATGCCTCATATGCCTCTTTGAAGTCTGGATCATCCTTGTACATTTCTTTGAGGTTATCAAAACCCAAAGTCTTGACTCTGAATTCTTGCATAAGCAAACATTTCCTGCTCAAAGCGTCAGCAACTTTGTTAGCAGTCCCCGAAATATGTTGGATCACAAAAGTAAAATTTTGCATGTACTCAACCCATTTAGCATGTTTTTGGTTTAACTTCTCCTGTCGATTCACAAATTGCAAAGCCTGATTATCGTTGTACAAAACGAACTCTTTGGGAACCAAATAGTGCCTCCATTTCTTTAGCGCTTGTATGACTGCATAGAATTCTTTGTCATACGTGGAGTACTTGATCTTTGCTTCGTTCAGTTTTTCACTTAAATACATGATAATCTTGTTGTCTTGGCTCAAGACTGCTCCAATGGAAAATCCACTCGTGCCACACCTGACCTGAAATGTCTTGCCGAAATCTGGCAAAACCAGAATTGGTTTCTCAGTGATCTTCTTCTTCAGCAGGTTGAAGCTCTTCTCCGCTTCCTTTGTCCAGTGAAATGATTTATGTCTTTTCTTCACCATATCCATCATCGATGCGCTAATTACACTGAAGTTTCGGATGAATTTCCTATAGAAGCTAGCCAAACCATGGAATCTTTGAACTTCAAACACGCTCTTCGATGATGGCCAATCCTTAATCGCTTTTATCTTTTCCAGACCCATTTTCAATTCATTTGTAGAGATAACAAAACCCAAATAAATGAGTTATGTCCTCATAAATGATGATTTCTTCATATTGATCAGTAATTTCTCCTGTTGTAACCTCCTCATCACTGTAGCTAAATGCTTTAAATGTTCTACTTCAGTTTTGTTGAAAATTAATATATCATCAAGATATACAATGACGAATTTTCCAATGAAATCCTTTAGGACTTCGTTCATCAACCTCATGAAAGTACTGGGCACATTTGTCAATCCAAATGGCATTACAAGCCATTCATACATCCCTTCATTCATCTTGAATGTTGTCTTGCATTCATCACCTTCTCTCATTCTAATCTGATGATATCCGCTTTTCAAATCAATCTTTGAAAAAAACTTTGCTCCACGCAAGAAATCCATCAAGTCATCCATCCTTGGCAATGGGAACCTATACCTGATGGTAATTTTGTTGATTACCCTTGAGTCTGTACACATTCTCCAGCCATCGTCCTTCTTTGGGCTGAGCACTGTTGGAACAACACATGGACTCAAGCTCTCCTGAATCAATCCTTTGTCCATTAAGTCTTGGACCTGTCTCTTAACTTCTTCATTCTCCTGTGGTGTCAATCTGTATGTTGCTTTGTTTGAAAAACTAGCTCCAGGTATAAGATCAATGTGATGACTTATACTCCTAATAGGTGGCAATGAACAAGGTAGTTCTTCCACTACTATATCAGCAAATTCTTCCAACAACTCCTAGATTTCTTCCGGTAAATCATCTATCCTAGTGTTGTTCAAAACAATTATGGGCTTCCTAACCACAATGAATTGTGTGTCTTCCTTCTTCTTGACTTCCTTAAGAAGTTCCTTCCCACTCATGAGAAGTACAATGTTTCTCATCTCTATTTTCACCTCTTTATTCTTAATCGGAAGCAACATGTGCGTCCTACCGCTTTTCTCCAGAGTGTATGTGTTCTTTCTCCCATCATGCACCACATTTCTATCATATTTCCATGGTCTACCCATCAATAGATGACAAACATCCATGGGAATGACATCACATAATATCTCATCTTTATATCCTCCTATTTTAAATTCAACTAAACATTTTTTAGTGACATACCTGATGTCCTTTTTGTAGCCATGAAACTTTGTATGGGATTGGATGCACAACAGTCTCTAGCTCCAACTTTTCTACCATTTCCATAGATACAAGATTATCTATGCTACCGTTGTCCACTATGACCTTGCATACCATGTCTTTGGTTTTGCAAGCTATCTGAAACAGACTGTTTCTTTGGGTTGGGTTCTCTAGCTCCTTCTCTGGTTTCAAGAGAACTTTCCTCGTCATCAAAGATCTTCCGCCCTCAATGTCCTCTGCATCAACATTCCGTCCTTGAGCTTCAGTAATGTGAGTTTCACCACCATCTTTCTTCCTATATGGACACTCATAGGATTTATGTCCAATTTTCCCATAGACGAAGCATTTCACTTGACCTCCTCTGCCTCTTCCTCTTCCTCTGGTTCGAGGAAAATTATTTCTATCTACATATTGCCTCCCCTGTGAGCTTCCTCCTCTCTTCGATTGAGTTTGAGGTTTCTTCCCCTTCTTTAGGTTTCTGCATCCTGTCCTGGGCAATTGTCTTGCCTCTGCTTTGACTTCTGCCTCGACCTCTTTGACCTTTCTTTCAGCTCTGCTTCTCTTCAGCTTTCAGAGCCATCTAATAATCATATTCTACGGTTTGGATGGTTATCATGCTCATCTCTTCCTGAATTTCATATCGTAGACCATTCATATACCTGGCAACTTTCTCATCATCGCTTTCTCGATGACCCGCTCTGATGTTTATCCTATAGAACTCTTCAGTGTATTCTTTCACTGAAATCAACTTCTCTCTCAAATTATGCATCCTCCAAAATAGATTTATTTGATAATCCCTAGGTATAAACTTGGCTTTCATTTTTACAATCATTCTATCCCATCTTTTGATTTTTTGTTTTCCCTTGCAACGTCTATCAACCTGTAGTTCATCCCACCACATTGTTGCATGCCCCTTAAGTATAGTAACAACATGTTTGACTTTCTTGTCTTCCTCGACATCCTCATAGTCGAAGTATTTGTCTAGAGCTTTAATCCAGTCTATAAGCTCTTCAACATCCAATTTTCCTTCATACATTGGAATGTCCATTTTTTCCCTAGCAACAACCCTGAATAAGCATTCTTCTGCAGCATCTTCGACTGCAACTTCTTCTCCTTCATTTTCATCTTCATTTTCACTTTCATCTTCGCTGATATCCCCGATGTCAACTGTTCGTCTCTGTGTTGTCTCCATAACATCAAGTCTGGAACGTAATTCATGCATTTCTCTTTCCACTGTTGGATCAGGCATTGCCCTTTCTCTCCTTCTCGGCAGCATGGATGTAAAATTACTCTTTTCTCTCTGCTACAGAAAGAAAATAACTTATTCGGGGCTCTAATACCACAATTGGTGTGTATCAGACTCCTTATTTTCCCTTAACTCCCTCTGCCTGCAATGTACAGATAGAACCAGGCTCTGATACCACAACTGGTGCAGACCTCCTGCCCTCAGGCCGAGATCTGCGCAAGATCTTCTCTAAACCTCGACAAGGGTTAATTAAACTCCTTTCCTAAGCCCACAAAGGATTTCGAGTCTTGTGAGTTGGGCACTTCAGTCCAATGCCACAACTCTCAGAAATCGTCGAAACGTGAAATGAAAAAGGGCTAAGGTGTAAGCCCCTCTCTTCAGCCCCTTTTCCCTATAGGATCAAAGCCAAGCCTTACGCAAGCACCTTTCGCAACTGGCGACTTCGTGAGTTGGAGCACCAACTTCTCGTTCCCTCCCCTTGCGAATCCTCAAAACGTGATCTGTCAACGAAGGTTGACTCTACCCAAAGCGATGGGCACATGCCACCTATCACTTCTGCTTTACTCTACTTACCGGGTGAGTTCTTACCACCTGTCCACATGGATTGTTCGGCTTTCATGACTCGAGTGGGCAACCAATAGTCATTCCTCTTCCTCTATGGATCCCCAACTCTGAAATTGTACCTTTGAAGAGATCGACGAATGTGTGCCTCCCTCGATCCAATGGTCCTAGCTGTATTGGGATTTCGCCAACCAGAAATCTACAACACTCGACCCAAACCATTGGTCACTCGATTCCCCGAATTTCGATACGCGAATTCACATACGAGATCAACGGTCCTTGTTGATCTGGATCTAATGATTACTATCCCTCTAGAGCTTATGGGTGTTGAAAGGCTCTCAATCTTAATCTCTTCGTTGTTCTAAGAGATCTAACGGTTCATGGGATTTCGGCACTTCCTCCTGAAGTGAGTCAACCGTCTGATTCAACTTCTCAAGGACTTATGGCCAAATGACTTGGCGTCCTTCCTCCTGAACTTAACTCCTGTGAGGAAATTTCAACCTCCACCTTCCTTTTAACTCTTCAAAGGTTCTATCCTTTTGGAGCTTTTGCTTACGGACTCAAGGCTTCCAAAAGGGTCCCTACACACACTCCTTGCAATGAATTTTCAAATAACCGTTGGTTATTTGGGTCTTCGGCTCTATGCACTCTTTGCGACATAGAATTCTCCAACTCTCCTATGAGTTTGAAAGAATTTGTTCCCTTCTCCCAACCTGCGCACACTTTGCACATCTCTATGCTCTGCTAGCACTCTTTGCTTGTAAAGACACAATTTGAATCTCCTCTAAGGGTTCTAAGATGAAACTCAGATCCTGGTCAATGCACTCCTTGTGGACCCTCCACTGCACTCTTTGTAGGAGTTCTCAGAAAGAGAAACAACTGAAACTCATTCTCCCCTTATCCAGAATTCAATCACTCAACATAGAATTCCAAAGCCTATATACACACATAGCATTGAAATAAAATGCATACAGAGAATGCAAATAATCCTGCAACATACCATTTAACAGGTGGTTCCAACAACCATAACAAACACATAGATTGGAATCAAAACTTTCTTCTATTAATTCCAGTGCTTCTGTACATGGAAAATAACAACTAAAATGCATAAAATTATCTATTCCCCTATATTCTTCTTTGCAGCTCTATATCTTATGAATTCTAAATTATATTACAATGATACAAGGGTTGAGGGTGTCTATCATCTGTTTTCCCTCCTACCTCCTACGCTCCTAAAACTGTCTAATCTATTATTTAAATCTACCTACTTTACATTCATTACGCATAAATGCCTCTACATTCGACAGGTGAGAGCATCGCTCCAGATCTGTTTACAATCTCCAAAACAAAGGTAAGTACACTTCCCTAGCTATTTCATTAATGTCCATTCATTAATATTCAAAACATTTCAAAATGTGCGCTGGTGATTTTCCAGCTATCTCCTTTGGTTAGGTGCGTGCCTTTGGCTTTATACGATGCTCCTGCATCAGCCAACCTCTCTAAAGAGGTGAATGAAGAGGATTCATATGTAAATAAAGTAGGTGTACATAAATTTAGATACCCTGTAAAAAAATCCCCTTTTTTGTATTTATGTAAATATTATGGATAAGATTGCCCATTGTTGCCTCATTGATGGCGGTTTAGGCCCAAGTGTGATGTCGAATATTATTATGGAAGAGCTAGGCTTGTCTTGCACAAATGAAAATGCCAGGAGCATGCTCTCTTATAATAGTCTACAACAAACAACCATAGGCGAGATTAAATATGTGACCTTAGTTTTGTGCACACACCCTGAAATAAGGACAACCCTTAACATTCAGGTAGTTGACATGCCGATAAGAAATTACTCAATCATCTTGGGAAGAGATTGGCAAGTTTTGACGGGTGGATACCTCTCACTCGACGGGACACACTTTTCCATTCCTCGAAATGGAAAAAATATTATAGTCCTTAGAGAGGGAAGGATTTCACCTTACATAGAAAGTGTTCCACAACCTAATGTGAACTATATTGAAGAGGACCTAGGGGTGTATTCCATCTTTTCTTAGGAAGATAATATCCCCTTGAAACATATTGATTTAGATGATGGTATGTGGCACATGCACTTCGATGGTTCGTGCTCTAGTGAAGGTAACGGAGCTGGCATAATCTTATACTCTCTTGTTGGGAAGATTCATAATTTTTCTTACAGGTTGGAGTTTTCTTACACAAACAATGTCATTGAATTCAAAGATTTATTATTAGGCATTGAAAACGCCTATAATCTTGGTTGTGGCTACCTTTCAATTTTTGGAGATTCCAATCTTGTTGTGAACCTTGTACGTAAGATATACTCTCCTAGTAACAAGTTGATGAAACGATATACCCAAACTGTTTGGGAACTTATCTTGAACCTATTATCTTTCAACATCACTCATGTTAAGAGGGAATTGAACTCAATGGTTGATCGGTTAGATATTTTCCCAGCCTCTCCTAATCGACAACTTCTACCACATAAACCTGATTGTACTTTTCAATCTCTATATCGTCCACATATTCCTGACAATATAGAATATTGGCGGGTCTTCCCTAGTGATGAGAGTATCTATGATTTCATTAAAAATGAACCCTATAAGCCCAAGGAAATCATATCCATAGAATATAACAATATTCCTAAAGGCTTGAATCCTCTAGAGAGTTCATTTTCTTCGAGTGATGTAGGAAATAAAGAGAAACATAAAGAAGAGGAGTCAAAAAGGAAGGTGGGTGAAACCATCTCCTTGAACATTGGGACACCCGAGTCTCTAAAGAATGTTAAAATAGGTTCCCAATGTTCTGATGAAGAGAAAATGACGTTTGCCGAGCCACTTGGTGAATTTCAAGATGTTTTTGCTTGGTCTTACGAGGATCTTTTTGGTTTTGATCCTGGTCTTATACAGCATGCTATCCCCATTAAGGAAGGCATAAAACCAATTAGGAAAAAACAAATACCTATCAAACCTGTACTGGAAGCAACTATTAGAAGGGAGTTGGGTGATTTCTTGAAGGCTGGAATCACCCTTTCGGTCAAGTTTCTTGAATGGGTTTCCAAATTGGTTCTTGTTCTGAAGATCATTGAACATGTTAGCTTCTACATTAATTATCGCACATCCAATCAGGCTATTATGAAAAATCCTTTCCCTCCCCCTAATATGGAAATGATTCTGCAACAAGTTGTAATCTCACAGATGAGGCCCTCACTTGACAATTTTTTTGGTTAGAATCAAATCAAGGTAAAAAGGGAAGATGCTTACAAAACCACCTTTATCACTAATTGGGGTACTGTGACTTGTGAACATATTATTTCTGGCTTACCCGATGCAAGTACCACTTTTAAAAGATATATACAAATAATTCTTGATGAATTGATCGATATTCATATCTATCTTGATGATCTAATTATATACGTTAAAGGGTTGTTAATTACTTCGGAGTTTCGAGTGTTATGCCTGGGTCCCTTCAAAACCGCTTTTGTCCTGGGTACTAACTCTTACATTCTAAAAGATTTATAGGAGCGATTATTCTCCTACAACACTAACGGTTCTCACTTGAAAAATTACATGGACCCAACTTGAAAAGTTCAAACGCTGTTTGGATTTTCTATATATTAGTAGTCTAGCTCTGCTTTCATTTTTCCACTATTTTTCATTTCTATTTTTTTAGTAGTTTGATTTTTGCTTTCTACTTTTAACAATTTCCTATTGCTTTTACATTTTTGTCACTTTATTTCTGTTGTTTTAAATTTTGCAATTTTAATTCTGTCATGATTTTTATTTCTTTTTCATCTTTTAGTTGATTTTGGGTCAAGAATAAGATGTTGGATCAGTTCTACCACAGTCACACTTCTGCAAGATATTGTTAGTCAATAAAAATCAATCTTACACAATTGTTACGATGTTCCCCCTGGAAGCACTTGAATTTGGTATCTACTTGCACTGTTGTCTTATAAAGAAATTGGTTGTATCTTGCTTATGCTTTCCATTTCTTCATCCATTTGAGAGTTTAAAAGAGAAAGTCCATAAAATTTTATCCTTTAAGTAAAGAGAAGGTTCTGGTTGAATGATTATGCATACAGGGATAAACCCCCTCATACTTAACATTTTTCATAAGTTATTCCCAAATTCCCGGTCATTTTTCCATTAAATCTGCTCGCTTCCCCCTGTTGCATAATCATCCTGGTTATATCTTCTTGATTTGTTGTTCTTGGTCTACAAAACCATGTGTTCTAATTTCTAAATCTGTTGAAAACACATTTCCCATGTGGAGTCGTCAGTTTGTTGACGATAAAAATCACAACGAGGATTTCGCCAGCAAAGTATTGCTAAAATCCTATTATTATAAGCTAATGATATATATAATACTAGTAGGTAGGACCCCCTTGTAGATTGGAGGATCATATGAGGTTCTTATTTGATATTGTGCTACTGTTCAACATTTCTCACAAGGTTCTACATGATTGGTTTTATTTGCGACATAATAGCAGATAGATAATTTGTATTATGTGTTGGTTCTAATTGCTCTAAGATAAATTCCATATTGTATGAATGGATTATAATCACTGTTATCACATTGCTATTAGCGCCATGATTTTTTACATGTTTCATCTGCACAAGACACATGTTAGCTATAATAAGAGATAAAAGCAATATGAGGAAAAAAAATCCAAGGAAGAGGAGCTATCCTATACTATACTATGTTATGCTACATTATATGCAAATGAAATTAAAAGTATTATTGTTATGCCTAACTAGAAATGTTAGTGGCTATGTGATTATTATTAAGTTATTGAAGGCACATTTGATATGCGTTATGGTATGTTTGGAAATGGTTAATGGATATAGGGTGGCACACTTGGCAAGTAATGGATGTTAGTTTCAATGCATGGATTAATTGATAGTGGATGGTGTGTACTAAGAAATTAAATGAGTAGAGGATGGAAGCGACGTGCATTTACTACACGTCACTCCATACCTCTCCCATTGTTCGTCACCCTAGCTTGGTTATTGTTCAATTGTTTTCACTATGGTTAAGCTCTGATATTTAGGCGAGGAAGGAACTACTCGACCAAGATCGCATTTTTTAAGGCTTTTTGGTTACAGGTATGTCTTTTTCACCATCAATGAACTCGCTCTGGTTATGAAATAGATATTGGCTTGGTGATGTAGTGGTCTATGTTTTTCTTAAGGCTGGAAATAATGTAAATTCATGGTGTTTATCTGGAATAGTTGTTTGTGTGTTATTCGTTGCAAGTGGAAAATTGATGGTTGAAGTCACGATTTCATTGATGATTATGTGCGGTGGAAGCCATGAAGGCTCTCTGTTGTCTTATGGGTTTTGGTTGGAGAGCTTAATTTGGTCCAAAATTTTTGGCCATCTCCATACAGTTCTTGTAAACATACCCAGTCATATTTGGTGTTATGGGGTTGTTGTGTTTGATTTTGAACCACCTTGGGTCACTACATATCATTTTCACCTGGTTGTGGGCTCATTTTATGTTATTGGTATCTGCGCGGTTGGTTATGATGACTATTATGCCAAGAGGATTTCTTTAGGATTGGTTTCTATTTCATGGATTTGTTTTTATATCAGCATTATTCAGTTTATTGGGAAAATCACGAGGGTTATGCCCTGCGTGTTCTGGGTGTTATTACGGGCCAGTAAGAAGCCTCTTCTCCTCTATTCATAGTCTCTCTTACCTGGTGTGAGCTATCACCCTTCCTTGCAATTTAATGGTTATGTGGCATGTGTGTCCACCATGTTGTCTCAAAGGGTTCTCACCTATTGTTGGTGTGGCCGACTCCAATCTCCCTGTGTTGGTTCCACCGTGTGAACCCTTTATTACTCGGAGCTCACACTTGATTATTCAAAGCCTGATTTTGATAAATGAACCATTTATTTAAGGTCGGGTATATTGTTGACTGTTATGAGTTGGTGGAGTAGCGTTGAAAGTGGTTGTTTATTGGCTCATCTATTTTAATAGCATTGACAGTGGTTTTTATTATTGGTATATAGTCCCTGCATTATCAGCTCGACATGGTTTAATTGGTTAATTTAAGCAATGGAATTGGGCATACAGTGGATGCCTCATTGTGTTGGATTGATAACTCAGCATGGTTTTATGGTTTGATTGGGAGTATGTCTCTTTGTGTTATGCATTGGGTTTTGTCTTTTCTACAACATGGTATAAGTTGAAATGATGATCGTTGTTACTGTGTGTTTAAATTTCCCAATCAAGATTGTTGCAATTTAAAGTGTTGTAGTTGTGGCTTGGATATCCACTGTGTATGTTTTATGGATATCATGCATTGTATCGTTTGACTCGCCATCAGAGATAGGAATAGGTTTTATAACATATGGCTTCATTACAATTTAATTGTTAAATTGATTAGAGGAATGGAATCGAGCACGATTTTAAAATAACATGTGTCTATGTTTGATTTGAGGAAGTAATTTATGGACAGTGGTTGATGGTTTGGATGCTGAACAGAGTCGATACAAATGACAATGTGTTCATTGGAATTTGTTTTAAATATTAAATGGAAGAAGTGAGAGGAAATAGAATTCTTACACAAGATGTTCGAAGGTTATGCTTATTTTGAATATGATGGATCTGTGTTAATTAAAAGTGTTAAAGATTTAAATGTGAACAATGAGAAAAAATATACACAATAATTGTTTAATTGATAATAATAATTATTTGGTTAGTGTTGGATCGTTTGCATTAAATACAGAATTGTTTTATGGATTACTTAATTAATTTTATGAACAATATCCACTTTTTTCCCCCACCATTAATTCACTTTTCGCTAATTACAATCCCCTCGCCTTCTCATATTCATTATCCACTCCCTGTTCCTAAAATTTAATTACATTTAAGAGGAACTATGTATTGTAACAGTTTGAAATCGCAGTTTCTTGGATGGATTATAGTGATATGTTCTTTGGTTTACATTACAGTTGATTGTTTGTTGTCTGTGAGCAGTATTTGTGATATTTCCCCCCCTCATTTTAACATTTTTCTCTCAATACAACCCCTCGCATATCCCAAAACACTTGTTCACCCTCTGCTCATTGACAATGATTAAACAATTTGTATGGATTGGATTGCATGAGTCTGATATGTCGTTGAGCCAAAATTTATTTCATATTTTAAAAGGAGTTTTCATGTATGGTTGTTAAAGAAACTATTTGCTAATCAATTATGCATATAGGAATGAGATTTTTCAGCTAAGGTAGCCATGGAAGAGGTAACCGAGGAAGAGGTAATTGGAACAGGGGCCCTAAAAGGCCAAGATTCTCCATACACTTTGATACTGACTCGCAAGAGTTAGGCCAACTATTTCAAGCTAGGTTTTTTAACTAGATTGGGAAAGGAGTGGTCCAACCTAGGCCTGAAAGGCCTCCCTTCCTATCCCCATAGGTCCCTGGTATCCCCATGCCCCCTCATGTCTCATTGCAACCTGAAGTTCTCGAAAATGATGGATGGAAAGAGATTGTCCACCCAGTAGTCTCCCAACATTATGGCTGACCCAATTTGTCTTTACCTACTCCCTCACCTATCAATCAAATTGTCTAAGATGCCCCTGTCCACTCACGAGTTCAGTCTTCCCATGCGAGTAAAAGGTTGAAAATCGAGGCCCACCATGCCCCTGACAAGAGAAAAGCCAATGTTTCCCCTTCGTCACCCTCCAATGACTCTGATAAATATTTGTCCTCCCGCATGCATTTCAGGGATGATTTTTCTCATGTGATGATCGATATTAGGCCTAAAGGATAAACAAAACCTAAGGAAAATTTAGAGAGATCAAAAGGTGACAGCAACAACAAGGGAAGGATTGCATCTCAAAGTGGTAAATATGGATTTTAAGTTTTTATTTATTTATTAATTGTTGAGAACAGTTGACTTATGAAGTTTTGGACAACATACTATTTTTGGATATATGAGTAATATATTTTGAAAATAATTTCAAATATCATTGAGATAAATTTTCAAATATGAATGTGATGATGTGAGTCACGAGGGATGTTTTGTTTAATTAACTAGTTGTGTTATGATTTTTAAAAACTAAAGGGAGTCACAAGGGGTCCCACCTACTAGTTATTATTTATTTAAAAACCCTTATTATGATTTATTACTTTCCCCCCTAACTAAAAATTTGGTTGAGTTTTAGTTAACTTAAATAATGAAGTAGTTCAACTACTTCAACCAATTCTAATTTTCTTAAAGGAAAAAGGAAAAGGAGGAAAAAGGGGAGAAGAGAAGGAGAAGCATACTAAGGTTTTCTCTTTGAGTTTTTGTTGAGATAATTCAGTTTTCATTCATTCCTTAATTCATTAGAAGCCTAATTATTTTTTATGATAGCAGGGTCTTATTGTAGACAACAAGATTCAAGGTTGAATTACATCATTCAGACCCTTGTTTTTCAGAGGTGTTGATCTATCTTTGATAGTTTGTGTAGACTTGTCTGTTTGTGAATTAGTTTTCATGACTGACAAAGGCTATTGTGTAGAGTCTAGTGGGTAGCAATCTGTGACAAGTTGATCCACCTTTTCATGTTCAGTTTTTTTATTTTCTGTCAGAAGTCTTTTTTTATGTTTCATCAGGGACGTCTAAGTTTGACTTTGGTCCAAAACTTCCTCAGGAAATTTTGTAAAGAGAATGATTCTTTGATGAATTGGAATGAAATAAAGGATTAATTTATGTCTCATATGTGTTTATTATTGACTTGGTGTCTTTACTTATGTCTCTATATTTATTTCAGCATCTGATATGTTCAGAAAATTACATGAAAATGATTTTTTCAGCAAGCTTTTAATTATAAAAAAAACAGCCTAAGCACTTGTAAACAATACTTGTGAATTGGGATATCAATTTTGATGGCTATAAACATAGGGTGATATTCCTGCCTATCTTTATTTAGCCAAGAAGGATCTTAAAATGTTTGAGTAAGATCATTTCCTATATTTTCCTCAACAACAAGTTAACACATAAATACAAGCCCGTTGTCCAAAAAGAAATCGAAGCAATGCTAGCTATTGGCATTATATATGATTGACAATTCAGAATGGGAAATAACCATGGTCATGCAACCCAAGAAGAACATCCCAAAGAAACTAAGAATCTCTATCGACTTTTGAGGACTGAATAAACTCACAGTGACCGATCCATTCCCAACGCCATTTGCTAATGAGATTATTAATGAAGTAGCGGGACATGACTTTTATTCGTTCATTGATGGTTTCTATGGGTACAATAAAGTACCTATAGCAAAGGAATATCAAGAAAAAACTACATTTTTTTCCAATTTGGATCATTCACATACAAAGTCATGTTGCTTTGCCTAAAAAATGCTCCAACAATATTCTTTAGGATAGTGGTAAAGGAATTTCAAGAATATATCTATTAAACAATGGTTGTGTATTTCGACGACTAGACTAACTACAGCCTACTAAAAGACCACATCCAATGGTTAAGAATGATGCTGGAAAGATGCAGGAAAATCCAATTGTATTTAAAAATAAAAAATTGTATCTTTGTCACACCTATAGACATACTGTTGGGCCATATTGTTTGCAAGGATGGGATAAAAGTTGACATGGCCAAAATTAAAATCATCCTCGGCTTGAAACCACTAGTCAACCATAAACAAATCAAAATCTTCCTTGGAAACATGGGGTATTACATAAATTTTATCTGACACAACTTCGACATCACGTTCCCAATCAATGACATTTTAAAGAAATAAGTCAAGTTCCATTGGAGACAGGAATATTAAAAATATTTTGAACTATTAAAAATAAAATTGGTAGAAGTGCCCATCCTATGATTTCTAGATTGGTCAAGGAAATTTCATGTTCATGTCGATGCCTCAAGTGTCATTGTTTTTTCAGTCCTATCCAAACCATATGATGACATGGTTGACCACCCAAATCCATATTCCAGTCGAAAATTAAATAAATTAGAAAGGAGCTATTTGATGACTGAACGCGAAGCTTTAGCAATGATGTTTTCCTTGCAAAACTTTCAACACTATCTATTAGAAAATCCCATTACATTTGTCATAGACCATGAATCATTGAAATGTGTATTGAATAAACTAGTCCATCAAGGGAAAATCTGTCGATGGCTACTATTCTTTCAATAATTCGACTTCGAAGTAGTATTTCGACCAGGAAAGAAGAATGTCATCCCGAATCATCTGTCTCAACTTGAGACAAGGGAAGACTCGATATGAATAGATGATTATTTACCATATGTGAACTTGTTTAAGGTTGAAGTGTTGATATTATGGTAGCTACGGGAGGTATTAACCTCCACCTGTAACCTTTGACAAGACTAGAATATTCTGAGAAGTAAGATAAACCCTAAAACATTGGATAATAACCCTAGAAGACAAGTGGGCTCAAGAGAATATTTAATATTTAATTATTAGCCTCAATAAAGAGAAGTTGGCCCAATCAAGTGAGATAGTGCAGTATAAATAGAGGGTGCTAGAGCTCATTTTTCACTCTTACTCTCACAATTGCATAAGACTAGTGGTGTGCAAGTTTGGAGAGGGAGTGGAGTTGCAGCTGCTGCAACTCATATTTTGAATTTTGGTTGGACTTTCTCTTGGTCATGGTTTGGAATTTCTACTTGGTATTTGGTTATTATTTCTTGGTGCACTAGCCTTGGAGAAAGGTGCATTACCTTGGTTGGCTATTGATTTTCTTTCATAATTGTTCTATTTGTCGAAGTTAAGGTGCTCGAGGGTGGCCTTTGTGCCTATGGTTGGGTGACAATATTGCTATATTGTCTATGGAAAAATGATCACATCTCTCTATTTCTAAGATTATGGGCCCACGCTATCTTCATACAGTCTAACCATTGGAAGATAGATTGGGGAGTTATTTGTTAAGCTCGTTATGGCACCAGTTACAGCTGCAGCTAGGTTTTCTGATTATGCAACTGCAACTGACCCTAACCCTTGTGTTCGGGCACTTATGATGATGAATTTGACCTAATTTCTTGAGATCCTAGTGCGCCCTAGCCTAGTGCACCTCTTGGTACTCTCAACTAGCAAAAATTTCAGGTTTGAAATTTTGGTCAAAGTCAAAGGTTGACTGGTCAAAATAAAAGTCAAAGGTTTACTTATGGTCAAATTGATTTTGTAGTCAAAGTTGAAATTTTAGAGATTCTAGCTTGTTCTAATCATTGAATCGTGTGATTGAGTTTCTAATCTCTTCTTGTCAGATGGTATCTAGTTTCATATTGGAAGAGAAGTTGGACATTCTTCTGAAGACTTCAAGGTATGCACTTGTATATGTTATCAAGTTATATCATATAGAAAAGCATGAGTGTGTTTGGAAAAGTATTAGAGACCTTTTCCAAGTTGTAATCTTGTATTCAATGCATTCAAAGGAACATGCACCCTCCATAGTATTTGAGGCTTTAGGTTCGAGGTTTGATTAAATTGTTAGGTCAAATTTATTATTTATATCAAGGGTGATAGATGCTACATTACAAATTGTGAAAAAGTATTCGAATTATATTATTGCTAGGTGAAATGAATACTCGATTGCATATGAATATTATTGATATGAATGATTATTGTATTTATTAGCAAGTTAGTTAACATCTCCTCAAGATAGATATTTCTTGTTTTCTCTTGTTGTTCTTGTTAAGGGCAAGTACCCTTGTGAAATATGTTTGATGAAAAAATCCTTACGAAAGTTGTCATAGAATAAGTTTACAAGGATGACACAACAACCATATGGGCGACAATGGAGATAGATAAGAAACAAAATTAAAGAGACTCATAGGAGTCAGATTCGAAGGAAGTTAGAAATCAAAGGAAACTAGAACATGCTTATGAAACTTTGTAGAAAGCAAAGAGAGGTGCAGCAAATGAGAGCATGGACTCTCTCATATAGATGGAATTGATTGTAGAATTCCATAAACATGTAGTCTCGGAATAAAAACAAAGAAGGTCTATATATTTCTCATTCAGGTATGAAGATGGTATTAGGAGGGAGTTAATCCCCAATGGTATGATCCATTGAAAAAGAATCCATAAATACTATGGAAGTATATATCGATGTTCTTCATTGTAATTAGCATCCATGATAAGCAACATGTGTTAAGTTTGACTCTAGAATAATTCTTCTTAGGAAAGAATGTGAATATCATTGGTTATCCATCTACATTTATGTTACTATGATGGAAGGTTGGAGCCTTGAGGAAATAAGGGAATGTCTATAGAAGATTCCATGGACTACAACATTGAAAAGAAACATGAGGAAGGACATGAAGATTCCAGAAAGAAGAAAAGTGGAACAACCAATTGAACCGGTTTGAACCCACTAGAATAAGTCAAGCGAGAAGGAATGGAAGGAAGCTTTGATGAAGAAAAATGTATGTGAGAAATTGTGAAAAATACATAAGCATTGACAGATACAAGGAGAAACTCAGAGCTAGAGGGTTCTCCAGTGGGAGTAGACTATGATGAAAGCTTGTTCTATTAACTAGATATACCTCTACATGAACCACTATATCTTCTTAGGTATCCATGTGTTGGATTTTACATCAGATGAAAGTAAAGATTGTTCTTATCAACAAAGTAATTGAAGAAAAGGCATATGTAGAGCAACCTCGGGTTTTGGTATACCGAAAAGAGACCCTTGTATGTAGATATAATAATACCTTGTATGGATTCAAACAAACTTGGTAAAATCCTATCATGTACAATAAAAGCGTGGTGAAAAATTCCTATGAGAGAGGAAGTATATTGAAATGGTTCTTTAGAAGTCGAGATATGGATTGCCAAATCCATGAATACTCCCATGAAATGAATCTGAATAGTTGAGGGCTTTAATCCGGTAGACCCATCTCTGTATCGACAATTTATTGGCTAGTTAATGTATTTGGAGAATAATCAACAAGATATTTGTTTTGTGGGACGTTTAAGTTATGATATACAATTGCATGGATTGATCGATTCAGATTGGGAAGGAGTGGATAATGAGAAAAGTACTTCTTGGATATGTTTAGGTTTGAGATTTTCCACAATATATCATTGGCGAAACATAAGTCACATTGCACTCAGCCTTCTGAAGTAAAAGTTTATTGAAGCTTGTGATGCTTGTACAAAAAGTGAGTGTGGCTCCATAATTTGGTTTTATAAGTTTGTGAGTGTTGGACCGTAGTGATGTATTGTGATGATAAGAGCTGTGTGAAGATTTTGGATAACCCGACATTCCATGACGGTCAAAACACATTGAAATATAACATTATTTTCAGTGATAAATTCCGAAGGAGAAGTGGTTCTCTATTATATCTCCACAAATGAAGGATAGAGATCTTTGGTAACTCTAATTGTCCAAGATGAAAAAGTTTGTGTACTTAAGGGACAAGATGGGGCTTGTGGAGATGATTTCCTTATTGGAAAAGGGAGTGATTACTCCCAAGTTGGGAGACAGCGATATAATGATGATTTACATGGAAGTAATTTTCAGTTCATAAAATGGTCGAGTTGAAGGTTTAACTCGATTCAAAAGTAGTTAGAAGTTTTTTCTGGTGATCGCATTTTCAATTAGGAGAAAGTGGTCTAGATCGGACAATCATTTCATAATGAAAATGCGATGGTGTTGATGTACCACCAGACAGTTCCCCTTGTGGCCAAAGTAATGCAGAGATGCAGAGATAGTCATTCTTCTTGAAGTCCTCACGAGTAGTGAGTGAAGTGAGGTGGTCTACCTTGTGGGGTGATCATTCTTTAGAAGTTCCTGATTGTGGCAGTTCAAGAATGGTTTGTTTTGTAGGTTGGTATAGGATAGTCATTTCATAGGAGAAATTTTGAACAATAATCATTCCTTAGGGTAGACTCATTATCTCCAAGTTGCACTATGATTAATGTTGGAGGAATGGCCTAGTTAGGTGGTCCAGGTTCAACAATCGGGCACAAAGCATTCCTAGAAAAACATTCTAGGTTGCACTATAGTTAGTGCAGAGAGAATGTGTTGGAGTGATGGTCAGGGCTTTCGAGAAAATTAGGGACAGTATTCTTCTATGCTTGGGAAAACTAGTCCATATAACCCATGGCTGATGTTTACTTTCTAAGGGAAGGTGCTCTTCCACATCTCATAGATTTGAGTGGAAGAGTGGCCCAAATAACTTAGTTTTTATCATGACATTGTTTATATGCAGTTTATATCGAGATGATATGGACATGGAGACATATGTCTGGACAACAAGTTATTATGCTTACATGAGTGGATGTGTTCCTTGGGTTGTGATATGTGTCCTTTGGTTAGTATTTGTGTGCTACTAGTTGTGGTTTTGTACCACTAGATAGTAGTTTCATACTACTACTATGGATATACACAGTTGTGTTCTAGTGAATGGAATTGCTTTTATTTCCATGGAGACTACCCTCTGTGGGAATGATTATCATCTATATGGATAGTCATTGTGTTGATGGATAGACATTCTCCAGGCGGAGAATGGTCTAAGCATGATAGATTGTTGGTGGACATACATCCTTCCTATGGAGGATGGTCTGGGTTGAAATATTGTTGGTGGATATACATTCTCCATGTGGAGAATAGTCCAGGTTGACCAGTTGATATGTACCATGGACAACTATTATTCTAGGGCATATGTCGATTAGAATAATATTCCTTATAGCCCATGGTGTGGCTTCTAGCATCTGTTAGACAATTATTCTTCTAGGACATATATACGGATTAGAATGGTTCATAGATCACTCTGTGGAGTGGTGACTTATTCAACATCATGCACGATTACTTTCGGATGGAGTATGGCTTTGAGATGATGCAGTTGATGTTATAACATGATATTGATAGTAGTGTTGCTAGTGATTTATCTATGTGATCATGGAATAACTTTGTGTCTATGATGATGGCTGGTTGAATGGTTTTATGCTCAAGACCATTTCCTTTATACCTCCCTAGATAGGAGGGATTATTGATATTATGGTATTTGTGGGAGTGATAACTTCCACATGTAACCTTTGACAAGACTAGAATATTATTACAGGAAGAGAAAACCTAAAATGTTGGATAATAACCTAGAAGACAAGTGGGCTCAAAGATAATATTTAATATTGAGTTATTAGCCTCCAAAAAAAGAAGTTGGCCCAGTCAAGTGAGATAGAACAATATAAATAGAGGAGCTAAGAGCTCATTTTGTCACTCTTACTCTTACAACTTCATAAGATTAGTGGTGCACAAGTCTGGAGAGGGAGTGCAACTGCAACTATTGCTACTGGGATTTTGGCTTTTGGTTGGAATTTCTCTTATTTATGGTTTGGACTTTCACTTGGTCTTTGGTTATTCTTGCACTTGGGTACCTTTCAGGAGAAATGTGTGCTACCTTGGTTGGTTGTTGGTATGCTTCTAAGGTGTTGTCTGTCTAGGTTGAGGTGCTCGGGGGTGGCCTGTGCCTATGGTTGGGTGACAATATTTCTATATCGTCTATGGAAAAATGAGAACATATGTTTATTTATAACATGAATCAGTTCCCAAAGAACTAAGACATCTGAAGTTTCTAGAAGAGAAGTCCCTAATGATCTCCCAACCAACAAAAGAAAAATCCTAACTGAAAGTTACCTCCTCTCATGAATGGATATATTTACAAATTAGGACTCAAAAGTGTGAACATGTCATTGAGCATGAAAATAAAGGCAGTGATAGCAGATCCACACAGGCCCTAGCGGGAAGCCACTGTGACACAACAACTAGGAAATCATGGCTTGATCTTTGGTGCTAAATTTACAATTGTCAAAGCGGGTAAAGAAATGTAGATGAATTATTCAGGATGGGAGACCATTGTGGAAGAATGAAATTCCCTTATAAAGTAAAACCCAGTTTACCATTTGAAATTTGGGCTATTTATTTTGTCGGTCTTTTCCCAAAAAGAGAAAAAAAGGTTAGGAGAAAAATACAATATTACAATCGTCAAATACTTAACCAAATGGGACAAATCAAAACCAGTAAAGAACTGCACAAAGGAAACAACATGACAATTCATTTAGCAGAAAACACAATGCTAGATTTTACTACATGACCAATAATCAATGATGATAAATCCGCTTCATCAATAGTAAAATCTAAGTATTGTTGAAGAAATTCATGATCAACCATAGAAAAACAAATGCATATCACCCACATGCTAATGGATTTGTCAAATCATTTAACAAGAAATTACATAAGGGCCTGACGAAAATATGGGGTCTTGACAAAGACGATTGGGATGATAAATTCCAATGATACTTTGGATGTATAGAACAACACAAAAAATATCGACTAGCTAGATTCCCTTCAAACTAGTCTATGATAAAGAAGTATTGATCCCACTATAATTACCGTCTTGAGGGTGAGATAGCCTCCATCCTAGAATTAGATCATGTGTTGAACACAAGACAACACTTCTACCAATTAAATCAATTAGAAGAGGAAATATTGTTGGCACAACAACACCATAAAATGGAAAAGAATCAACAAAAATCATGGCGCGACTGACATATTAAGAAGAAGGACATCAATGATGGCTACTTGGTATTGATATACAACATTCGGGTAAAATTCAAACCAAGAAAGCTAGAAACTACATGGTTGGGTTTGTATGTGGTCGAGGACATCCAAACTTCATGAGAACCCATTCAAGAAATTAGTCAATGGGGACTGCTTGAAAAAATATCATACATAACAGTCTCAAGTCTTGCTGGTAGAAATATCTTTGGAGGCGACAGTAGGAATTGAATTGGTCGAAAATCTTTCAGGGTGGCATGAGTAGAAAGTAAAGTTAAAATAACAAATGAAAAAGAAAAAGAAAATAAAGACAAGATAAAACCATAAGAATTAAAAAAAAATTGAACCTACAAATCAAGAAATCAAATTAAAGGAAGTAATAAACAAGTGGTTGCTAGAATTAGGTATGAGAAGCCCACGATCATTGACTATAAAATTATGTAGACTCACAACGTTATTCACACCAAAATACTAGAAGGTAGAGAAAACGGAGGTCTGATTTATGTCAGAGAGAAACTAAAAATCAAGAGCGAGTTTGTTAGCCTAGAATCATTGCACTGTACACAGACAAGTGAACCAATGGAATTGATTGAAGAAGAGCCCATCATTCATGGAGACAAAATCATGAATTTGAATTCCAAATATAGAAGCTGGCTTGAAAAATCTCAAACAATGATTATTACCAAACAACACTTCAAGTAGGCAAGAATAATCCTCAAACTAAGCGGAGGTAATAGTGACAAGGCCAGAGCATTCATTTAATTGAGTAAGAAAATAAAGAAGCCAACATGGTTAGATTCTTCATTTGGAGGTCTCGATCACCCAAAAGGATCAAGCAGCCAGCTACACAAAAAATATCGCAAGTCAGGTACACCCCAAAGCTAAAATCCTTGATTTGATGTGACTAAAACATGGGAATGCATTAATTCCATTAATGATTGACATGACAATTTTGACCACCAGGCCGTCGTCGATGCAGAATTCCCCTCACATGAACAAATAGTTAATTTCGACACCACTATTGAGACAGGCAAATTAATATCTCATTTGCCAAAATTAAAGTCCTTTCTCCATCTCCCACCTATAAATTTGAACAAGGCATATGACTTCGCTTCACTTTTGTTTACACCTGATCATTCTCACAATCAAGCAATAGAAATACCAGTTGTGCATTTGAGCCCTGAACTATAGAAAGATCAATCTGACCTCCAATAAAACACATAAATGTCAAGAATGAGAGGACAAGTTGCAGATTCATTGGTTGAACCAAGAACAAAGTCGGTTGAAAAACAGTGCTGGCAACTTATCTACAAGAACGCATGGAAAATATCCAATGTGCCTGAATATAAGAGATTGATCAGTCCTGACATTGGTAAAATTTCATAGCATGGGGGATGGAAGCTCGTGTCTGGAAATAAGACACAAAATTCCTTGAGGGAGCAGGTATCTGACACTTCCTGGTCACACCTCCAGTCGTATACTTTGATGGGTGGAAGGAAGAGGCAACAAAATTCCTTGTTAGTCGATACCACAATGACCATCTGTGGCTATATTTCCCAGTCGGGATCATAGGAAGAATGATCCACAAAATCATGGGAATTACACATGGTCACACTCTAGTTCTCAAAACTTTGAACCCTAATGAATGGATTCAGGCTCTCACTAGAGGATCAACATCAACAAAGAACTCGAAAGGGTTGTTGATCAACAAAGTCATGAACTTCCATGCCAAATGGACTATATTATACTTTCATTGTGACTGACCACAATGGTTCGAGCTTCAGACCTGAAGTTTACAATGCTATAACCTATTGGACAATTCTTCCATATGGGGGCGCATTTTGACTGGCCATATCACCTAGCAACACTAATCAAGAGAAACTGCAAATATTTCCAAGAAAATGGTCGCAAAATCAAATTCCCATCACTTCTGATTTGGATTTCCATGAACCAAGTATGCCCGATCGAAGAACCCACATCTACATCATGACATACCCCGACAATGGATAATTCCAAGGCTTTTTCATCAGGAGCATTCGAATCATCTGAATCCATCTCAACCAACATCATGTTCAAATGTTGGGTAAACCATTTGAACAATGTATCTCATAAGTGGAGAGTAGAATAGAAAATTCGAAGGGTATTACCACCAAGCTCCTGTATTCAACTAAGATTTGTCACCACCACGCTTTGGTGTGGAGTTGTTGGAGGCATGATCCCTAAAGAGATAGAATACCATATGACAAATTATCAAATATTATAGGAGCTGTTATTGGTGGGGTTCCAAACCTCGATACCACCAGAGGTACTAAGTGATAATAAATCCATTTTGACACCTTTGATGGATGGAGAGAAGGAAGATGAAAGAGAAGAGACCTTGTACATATCCCCATTTGTAGCAGATCTCAACAAGAAAGGAGGAACGACAACAAAGCAAACACCGACAAAATCAAACAGGGAAAATTGTCTAAGAGGGTAAGCCAAACAATTTACCCTAACACAATTCGGAAGATGACGATATTATTTGAAGGAAACATTTAAATCAATATAACCATGATTTTAATGACCTATGATAAAGGAAAATTTGGTTGTCTTCACAATAAGATAACTAAAAGGGTCACCGAATAAAAATAATAATAATATAAAATACCAAACAACTACATAATAATGCAATTTAAGCATAGAGCTGCAATTCAAAGTTATTGACTCTTAATGTAAAAGCATTGAAACTAAACTAGAGTAGCCTTAGAAAATCATATCAAAACAATAAGAGGGACAAAAGAAGAAAAGGCAAAGAAGGTCTTAATGTACAACCTGGATGGTGACCTCAGTTTCATCATATTAGATTAGAAGAGCATTTGACCCAACCAGAGTAAAAATCCCATTCCAAAGAAACAATGAAAGAGAATGGGAATGATAGACTTCAAAAGAGAATCACCACTCCCCAACCCTACTCCAATTGTCGAAGAAAAATGAACATCAAAGAAGACAACAACACACAAAAATAAACCCAGGAAAGGTCGACGACAAGTATCACCAAAGGGAACAATTCCAGACTCCCCAGTTCATAATTTCCAACCAGAAAGTGCATCTCCCTCAAGGTCAGAGGATATCGACCATATGGTACAGACCAGAACCACCAATAATACCATTACAATGGAAGAAACAATCTCCTATTTCACCCCGCTGGGGGGGATCATTCGACACATGATGAAGGAGGAATAAGCACAAATATCTAGGAGTTAGCCAATACTTCCCCTATACATAAGTCATTCAATTCACAACCAAGTATCATACCAATGGACAATATAGACTCATCAGAAAAATATAATGAGGAAGAAAGGAAAAGTGGCACACAGACTGTCTAGGTGGAAGAGCAACAAAAATAAGGTAATGATGGCAAAGGGTCACCTAAAAAATCAAATAACCTTCTAGAAAATCCTCCCTTGGAAATTCCTCACAAAGGCTAGTCAGACTATCTAGAACATACTAAAAATACAGATCCTACCAATCTAAAAGATTAAGGGAAGGATAGAAACAAGAAAAAAAAGGATTCCAATACACAGCTGCAGCCAGGGAAGCACAATGACCAAAATTCAGGGAACGAGGACTTTGACAAAGGCAACAATGCTAGAAAAGAAAACAACCCTCAGCAACAAAAAGAAATGTCAAGCAAGAAGAAAAATATTATACATAGAAAGGATAAAAATCCTAAGGAAATGACATTCACATCCTTCAAGCTAGTCGGATCGACAACAACACCAAAAAGCAATATTTGACCCAATGGTCCGCGTCCAGTGGAAATAATGTAATTATATGATGAGGTGACCAAAGAAGCAACAAATAGATGGAAGAGGGTTGCACGAGATGGTGCGAAACTTGTTGCAAGGAGAAAAAATTAAAAACAAGTACTAAAGGACTTTGTTGTTGGACATAGTGTCATTGATGTGGCCCAATGTTGATGTCAATAAATTGTATTTATTGATGTATTGATAAGTTGGTATGATGAATTGTCATTAATATCAACAGTACAATAGTTAGCATATAATGACTGATGTCAAATAGTTGGACGATATGCAAAGATAAAAGCTAAGGAGGTTATCAAATGAATATGAAAAGATGGCGAGAAGAGATGGTGTGATGAATCTCGAGGAAGAATCGATTAGAGGATTGATCAATGATCAGATCAATTCAAGACTATTGATGCGCAATCGCCAGAACAACAATAAGGATAGATTACAGAGATTGAAAAGAGAATTAAACATCGCGCTTGTTACAATATCGCAATTAGTCAGGACCATAAGATATTATAGCCTCAAAGATCGACGACTGTGGTTGATCTAAGAAATGATCAAATTAAGTCGGATAAGTCGTGGAAACCGTTAGTCTGTCGCCAAATCTGGCGGGGATTAAGTGCAGAGAGTGAAAGGACAATTAAACATCATATTTCCCATCCCTAGAATTAAAATTCGGGACCATCCCGGATCTTATAGTTTCAAAGATGCGATGGCGTGGTTGAATCACCAAAAAAATGCACAACTTCAATTTTCGGAGCTCAGGTGACGAGTTAAAACACTCGCAAGTTATGGTTACGCAATCATCCTTTATCGTTGATGCTTGATGTCTTCACTTGACCGTTGGATCACTTTGAGTGTAAGAATAGGATAAGCGGGGAAAAAAAATTGAGAATTCGATCATCGAATTCCGTCGTCGTCGGTTAAATTAAGTGGAAGAACGGGATAAGCGAAGAATGAGTCATCCGATTAAAATTATCGACCGCTGAATCATCCGAAGAAGCCTCCGTCCCGTTCAATAGGACATATGGCGGTCACGCCGACAGGGCGTTAATGTGGGAGATTTCATCCGGCCGAATCTGTGTCGACAGGACATGTAGCGGACGAGGTTAACAAACCGTAAGCAGGACCGCGTGTACGGTCGAGATAATGACAAGTGTCAAAGTTGAAATACGACATTTCAAGTATGTGAAATCAAGAATCAGTGACATGTGGCAAACACTCGGCTCATGCCATGTCATCAATACGACATAAATGATTCGATCACTCAGGGACTTTTAATTGGGAGTTTCACCACCAGGAAATGCCCAAAGTCCAGAAGTCCCGTAGCGGGGAATCTCGAAGTGGACGTGAGATGTCCGATCTAAAGATCACTTTGAGTGTATTCTCAACCGGTGATCATAGTACAGTGGAAGGATAGTTTAAGTAGAATAGCCGAAGTCCTAAGTGATGGTGGCCATCCATCTAAATGATTGATTAAGTCCCATTTGTCAGTTAAGCAGTAAAATGATATATGAAAGGATTGAATTTGACCATTGATATGGTTAAAGTGGGAAGTAAACATGACAGACCGATCTATTCGATGAAATAAAACACGGAATTTGACATGTTCGCAGTCCACGAAAGTTTGAAGAGCTGATCGAAATCTGAAATCAGATCATCATCAAAGAGATTAAATCGTGGCCAGTTGATTCTAATAAGCTCGTTTGGCCTAGCATCACGGTTACCGCCATTGATCATATGGTATAAAATTTAAAAGAAAAACATATCGTCACTAAAGTTGATAAGCCTATGGTTTTTTGTTATCAATCACATGTAATGATTTCAAGGAAGCACCTCAGCAGAACTTCGTTTCCTGCAATATTTATAGAGATTAGGGATCGAGTTAAAAGATGAAAATGATCACATATATGGATCAATTGCATCTTATTAACTTGATCCCTAATCTCTGCAATATTTGCAGAGATTATGGTTAATTTAAATGAAGAGGTGTGATGGTCCAAATAAAAGGACCTGAGTGTATAACCTCGCGTTGTTTGAAGAATATATAAATGAGAAATAGTGGTGAGAAGAAAGTGTCTAAGTAGTTCAGATCAGAAGATATATTAAATCCTGAAGAAAAGAGATATGCGATAAAGACTTGATACAAAAGTTTTCTAGATTCAAAAAATAAGGGTGGTTGGGTGGTGCAAAGGCGGGTTGAGATTGCACCGGAGGTTGGTGCTTCCTTTCATTTTAGCAGCTAACTAAATGGGAAGTGCGTAGCCTCCTACCAGTTTGTGTTGGTGAACTAGGGTGTGGTTGCATCCTGATCAATTGGTGTTGGTGAAAAGAAGAATATCTTCCTTCTATGTAACATGTGAAACAAATTTTGTAGTTAATAGAAAGATGTTTGTGGTTTTCCCAATTGAGTTCCGATAAAAATATTATTATTAAAGAATATGTTTTGCACAAATAAAAGAAATTGATAAAATTATTGTGTCAGTGATTCACCCCTTAGTGACAGGATTCGATCCTTCAATTGGTATCAGAAAAGGTCTCTTCACAAAAGGTTTAAATTACTTGAAGAGGAATATACATCATAATGGATCAGCAGTTGAAAATGTCATCAAAAATCCCCCTATTTAATGGTTAAGACTATGTCTTCTCGAGTGTTATAATTAAATCTATCAAATGTTGCATTGTCTTTGGAAGTATGGGCGGTAGTTGAAAAGGGATATGATGTTCCAAAATTCATTCCCACAGAAGCAGAAGACAATAATAAATTTTGGGAACATGCAAAGCCTTAAACACACTACCATTGAATTTGAGTAAAGAAGAATTCTTACTAAGTTGCTAAGCTGTATGTAATAATGAAAAACACCTCTGGGATAAATTGGAAACTATATGCAAGAGATACCGGGTTAAAGGGCCAAACTCCATACTCTCATAGTACAATATGAAGGCCTAAAATGAAAGATGAGGAAAATATCTCTGAGTACTTCGAAAAAGTTGATAATATTATTAATTCAAATTGAGGATTAGGAGTAGAAGCATCAAACAATGAGCTATTTGAAAAAATTCTAAGAACACTACCTATTCTATACAATCCTAAAGTGTCCGCTCTTGAAGATCGATAAAATCTAGATAAATATATAATGGATGAATTGTATGGAATCCTCACTGCTTATGAGTTAAGATTAGGTCATGAAAATCACTCACAAGGAGAGGAAGCTTTCAAGGCACTCAAGAAAACAAAAAATCGGAAGCAAACTTCAATCTAGCCATGATAGAAGAATCGATGTGGAAGAAGCAAATTTCATTAAAAACTTCAGAAAGGATGGGGAGGTACAAGGCAAGTTGCCTTTCAAATGTTCAACTATGGAAAGGGTTTGACATTTTGCATCCAGGTATCCCCTATCCCAAGGACGAACACGAAGATGAAGAAAACAAAATCAAACGATTGCAAGAAAGGAAAAGCCTTCTGAGAAAAAGTTTTACAAGGGAAAAAACTTGCTCAAAGAAGAAAACAACAATTCATCGGAGTCTAGTGATAGTGATGATGATGAAGTCCTTTTTTTAGGTATTGAAGATTCTAATGATAGAGAAGACATTAAACATGAAAAGAGTTAGAAGGTGAAGCAAAAGTTAATATGGAAGAAGAACCTCTCAGTGCCTTGGATGAATTAAAAATACAAAACAAGATATAGACAGCTGAAAAAGTTTTGTAGTTGAACAAAAACATGAAAAAAGAAGAGGAGATGGAAAAACTCATGACAACCTAGAAAACCAAATCCTAGAAGCAAATAGGATCGAAGAAAGTATATAAAATTATCTTAAAGAAAAAAAATAACTGCTTGAAGAATGGAAGGCAGAAATAGTTCACCTAAGGAAAGAACTAGATACAAAACTCATTCAAACAAGATATTAGAATAGCTCTAAAATATTGGATAATATTATTACCACACAAAGGGATTTAGGTAATAAAAGTGGAATAGGTTATTCTCAATAAAAAATCCAAGTCAACTAAAAATGGACTAGGTTATTCTCAAGAAAAAATCCAAGTCAACTCAAAATCTTATGCAGATGCTCTCCTCAGTACATTCAAGAAGAAAAACGAAGAGAAGACAAATAATGACCAGAACTCCAAAGGACTACTTCCACCCATCAAGAAGGAAAACAAGACAATACCAAAGAAGGTTTATCAAAACAGGTATCCTCGCATTTTCTTTGGTTATTTCTTTTCATGCTCTAATTTCAGACACAAAGCTATGAATTCTAGAACATATAGAAGAAAATATCTAAAGGTTAAGAACTATAACCTTAAAGATGAGCAAGCAGTAAATTGAGTTAAAAGCAGAAACTATAACTCCTTTGCACCTCTCCAAGAAGGGTACCTAGAATGCTTCAGATGTCATAACTATGGACATAAGGCCATTAATTGCAGATTAATGGAAGTTTCAGAGCAACCAAAGTTCATTAGAGAGCAAAAGAAACTTTGGATAGAAAAAACATCAAAAAAGGAATGTCTTATTGCCTTAAAAGCCCAAGATAAAGAAGACCTTTGGTATGTTGACAGTGGATTCTCAAAACATATGATAGGTAACAAGGACAAGTTTTTAGACTTAAATAAACAAAAGGGTAAAATTACAGTTAGTGACAATGCTTCAGGTAACATCCTTGGGAAAGGCACTATGAGTTTGGGAAAATACAAATCCAAAAATGTGTTGCTTGTTGAAAAACTGAAACCTATTCTATTGAGTGTCAGCCAAACCTGTGATCAGGGGCACTTCTGCATCTTTGATTCCCAGAAATGTGAGATTAGGAGAGAAGACACAGGAAAATTAGTTGGTACTGCTCCTAGAACTCCCGAAAATGTATATATACTAGATACAAAATTGAATGAGGAATGCCATATAAATCTAGTAGATGAAATTTGGCTATGGCATAGAAGGTTGGGGCACATTAACTTTGACAATCTATTAAAAGTCACCAATCTTGGTGCAATAAGAAACTTGCCAAAGATCATAAATCCCTCAAATACTATGTGTAGACACTGTCAATTAGGGAATCAAACTAGAATAAGGTTCAAAGCAAAAGAATACACAACCTGAAAACCTTTAGAGCTTGTTCATGCTAACCTATGTGGACCTAAAAGGACCAAGAGTTTGCAAGGAGACTCTTACTTTATGTTGTTCACTAATGATTTTACTAGAATGGGTTGGATATGTTTTCTCAAAGAAAAATCAGAAGCACTTAACAAATTCAAAGCCTTTAAAACCCTTGTTGAAAATGAAAAGGAGAGAAAAATCAAATTTCTTAGATCAGACAATGGTGGTGAGTTCACCTCAAAAGAGTTTGATCTCTTCTTTGAAACCCATGGAATAAAAAGATAATTCTCTGCTTCCATAACACCTCAACAAAACGGGATTGTTGAGAGAAAGAATAGAACAGATCAAGAGGCTGCAAGGACTATGCTCAATGAAGCAAAACTGTCTAATGGATATTGGAGGGAAGTTGTAAGCACAAAAATATACATATTGAACAGAGGTCAGCTCAGGGTTAATACTGATAACACTCCTTATGAACTATGGTTTGGAAGAGCTCCATCAGTAAAATACTTCAAGGTCTTTGGAAGTAAATGCTACATCAAAATACTTGATGAGAATCTTGGAAAATTTGATGTCAGATCTGATGAAGGTATTTTTCTTGGATATGCTTCTAACAATAAAGAATATAGATGATACAATATTAGATCACATAAGATTGTTGAGAGTGCATATTTCAAGGTGGATGACCTAAAACCGTTAAGAATAAAAAATCAAGAGACTATACTTGAAAGGGAAGATGAAGATGATGATGAGACAATTGGCACACAAGTAGAAAAAGTAGAAGAGAATAAACAAAGGGAAGATGATGATATGCATACGAGTGAAGACGAAGAATGTATTCAAGAAGACATAAGAAAGGAATTCCCAAGAAGAGACACAAAGACACCCTCAAGAATGACTCAAAAGAATCATCCTGAAGTACTGATTATTGGAGATATGAATGATGGAGTGCACACAAGAAGACAACTACTGTATCAAACAGAAATAGCATTGTTGTCACATATTGAGCCCAACTCAATAAAATATGCATGTAAAGACGAGAATTGGGTCAAATCTATGAATGAAGAATTGGACCAAATTGAAAAAAATCAAACTTGGGAACTAGTTCCAAGACCAAAAAACAAAAATGTCATTGGAACTAAATGGGTGTATAAAAAAAAATGAATGAGAATGGGCAAGCAATCATAAACAAAGCCAAATTGGTCTGTAAAGGGTATGCTCAGGTTGAAGGAGTAGACTATGAAGAAACCTTTTCACCTGTGTCCAAATTGGAGGCAATTAGGATGTTCCTAGCTTTCTCCAGCTACAGAAAATTTAAAGTATACCAAATGGATGTCAAGTCGGCATTTCTCAATGGAAACTTAGAAGAGGAAGTCTATATTGAGCAACCAGAAGGATTTCAATTAACTAACAAAGGAGACTATGTCTGTAAACTAAAGAAAGCACTCTATGGACTAAAACAAGCACCTAGAGCATGGTATGCAAGGCTAAATTCTTATTTACAAAAACAAGGCCTCAAAAGGAGATCATCAAACAACAATCTTTATTGCAAAATTATTGGTAATAACATAATTATTATGGAACTATATGTTGATGAAATTATATTTGGCAGTGATGATGAAAAAATGAGCAAGGAATTTGCTAGGATGATGCAGCAAGAATTTGAAATGTCCTTGCTTGGTGAACTGGATTTCTTTCTTGGATTACAAATAATATAGTCCAAAAGAGGATTATTTATCCATCAGTCTAAGTATGTTAAAGATATACTTAAGAGATTCCAGTTAGAAGATTGCAAACCTATTAGTACACCTGTTACACATTATTTTCGTGACCCTTATGACCATTAATGATGTAAACATGTCCTTTGTATATAAAAGGACCAATAGCACGAATTCCTAAAGAAAGAGGGGAAAGAACTTTCCCTGAGAGAAGAATTTGTATTTTCCTTTGTAAAAACCCTATTAAAGAGGATTTATGCAAGATGCTCTATACACAGGGTGCAGAAATGCTTGATTTCCACAGGTTGTACTAAAGCTAGATTGTGGAGTTTTTGCAGGATGCACTATAGCTAGGGTGCAGGAATTCCTGTACGTGGGAAAAACGAGCGTCTTATCGATGCTTCTAGAAGGAGAAGCTTATATGGTGAGGTGGCCTCCGAATGGTTTGGATCTTACTCGCTTTCATGATTTAGTGGGATCATCCTAACCTCCTCACCTTATCCTCTTCAGCTTATAAAAGGAGAGGATCTCTCATGGAGAAAGTTAGATTGGCTTGAGCTTGAGTTTTGTAGATTGGAAATT
>SNQJ01S0020636.1:168464-184399 GCA_010110895.2 Picea sitchensis
TACTTTCCCAATCAAGGCATCTCATCAAGCTCTTGGTCCTCATGCCCATATTAAGGTTTTAGTCCTCAAACCATAGGCTTCAACTCTTGCATCGACACAAGAAACAAGACCTCCATGGAACATCAAGAGTGTCTTCTTCCAAGCAATCCTATCTCACCAAGCTCAACACTCCTCCACTCATCTAACCCTCCATGATCTCACCCTCACCTCCACGCATCACACAAGAAACGAGGTTGCAATATCACCCAAAGTAATGGCTCTTTTCTTCACATTTTCACTAGTGTTTGAACCCTCATGCTACCTCCTCTTGCTTCACAACAAGAACCACAACCTCTATAAGACAATACAAATTGTGAGTAACTAAGCCAACAAGTAAAGCTTGTATCCAAGTGTTCGACTCCTCTAGTTCTCATTTTCTTCTCTAAGATAAGCACAAACCCTAGCATCCTCTTGTGTCACACAAGCAAAGACTTCAAGAACATCTTCAAGCATTATTATCGATCTTCATGTCTCCTCTATGATTTTCATCAAAAACCTTGGTCTTTCTCCCTAAAACACTTCTCCAAGAAAAATTGCAAAGATGGAATGATAACTACATCAGTAATGAGTAATGACAAAAGCTCTATCCTCCCTTTATATAGAAGTAGGTGAGAGAGGCCAATATAAAACATGGATTATTTCTACCCATGTAACACTAGGCCTTAGTCAACAAGGTGGCCCCACATGGAGTACTCTATAATAAAAAGATGATTAGTGTCACAATAAGGTTTTACCCAACCTCAAGGTGGTGTTCTCTCCAAGCATGATGCCCCTTAGGCCCAATGTCCCTCCTCCAAGATGGTTGCTATCCAACAAGTTGTTAGCCCAATGCTTCCTCTTACATGGTAGTTAATTCTCCAAGTGTATTCACACAAGGTCTTCCTCCTCTAGTTGGGGACCACATGTCCACTAATGCTCAACACTCCTCAAATGTGTGTCAAGCTAATTGCTTCAATGGTTTTCTCAACATGTGTTTGGGTTGATAACCAACCTCCATGAAGTATGCTCATCAACCCAAGCATCCTTAAGTTAAGTATCCAACCTCCATGGTGTACATCAGATGGTCTCATGCTCTTAGGGCTAAGCACTCTCCTCCAAGTGCCTAGTGCACATTGTCCTAGGTAGGTACCTCTCCTAATCAAGCAACTAACTCCCCCATTGTGTGCACCTAATGGATTAGTCATCATGCCACATAGAATAACAACCTCCTATGTGAGTGTGTTATGCTAGCACTTTATCCAAGGCCAAACATCCACTCAAATTGAACCATCCATATATCCATCAAACGTCACCTAGGGACTAGAAGACCTATAACTCTCCTAACTAGGTCAAAACACTTTTAAAGTAACTCCATAAGCTAACATGTATTTCTTGAGATAAGTTGTAATACATGTGAACAATAATGCAAGAAATGATAAGCTCATTTTAATATGTTTTCTAAATTCTCATTTTAAAGGGGAGTCTAAATTCTCATTTTAAAGAGTATGGAAAAGTAAAACCACATAATTAAATATATTTTTTTTTAAATATTATAATTGTTGAAGTAATCGTCAAGAAAAATAATGATTAATAATGACTCTTTTCAAGCTTGAACAAGATTTTGAGAGGGATTAAAGAAAACACTTTGCATAGTGTAAAGCAAAGATGTTTTTTTAAAGAGAACTAGCATTAGTACAAAAGAGATGTTAAGGCCCAAAAAACATTTTGTATTTAGAAGTTAAACCATTGTATGCTCTAAGTTAGCTAATAATGTTAAAAATGATATTACAAATATCATGTAGTTCAATTGCAAAACACAAGCAACTAATAGAAATACAATGACACACATCAAGTTAAATATGTGTGATCCACCCCAAATCCCAATGAACCTTGATTTTAAACCAATACCACAGTACCTATCCACACCAAAACTTGCACATATAAAAGCCAACAACCTTGCCTAGCACCCTCTTTATTATTGTTGTGATCCTTTGGCGGTCTTGCCATCTTGCGTTCAATTGTTTTTTAACACAAATCCTATACATCTTTTTGATTTCCATCTAAATGTTTTATGCATTGGTAAAAAATAAATTAAAGAGCATAAGCTTTTTATTTCACTTGATCATGTCATGCAATATAAATTTACTATCTTTTNCGTTCAATTGTTTTTTAACACAAATCCTATACATCTTTTTGATTTCCATCTAAATGTTTTATGCATTGGTAAAAAATAAATTAAAGAGCATAAGCTTTTTATTTCACTTGATCATGTCATGCAATATAAATTTACTATCTTTTTTGCTACAATAGAGAAATTTCGAGGTAAAAAATGGGCCTGAAAACAAAAATGTGCTATCAACATCAAGTTTAAAAGATCCAATAGGATTGAAGATGATGACGTGAACCATAAGGGTAAATAGTTTTGGAGGGAAAGAAAAAACACTACTTTTCTTAATCATATTTTCGACTTAATTCCTATGGATTTACTTGAATTTTAAGTGTAGGCACTCGTTGGATGCATAATTTAAATTATGCATCCAAAGAGTGCCTACACTTAAAACTTGAATAAACCCATAAATAAATAGGTCGAAAACACAAGCACAAAAATAGTTTTCTTTCTTTGAAAATTCATAACTCTTATTTTATTATTTTTCTTAGGATGCCCATTTTAGACCTCAAATTTTCTCTAATATTTCTTCAAATAAGCAACAATTTTCAAACATATAGAATATCAACCCCATACTCTACAGATAATTCATTTGACTCTCATTCTCCAATAATGGATTTCACTTGAGCTCTACTATTCTATGTAAAGAAAATGGTCGATCAAGCTGATCATTTTTGTCACAAATAAATAACCATTAATCAATTTTACAATTCAAAATTTTAGCAACAAGAATTGAATTGTAATACACAATCAAAACCTCCTTTTCTAAATCTTTTGTCACTTTAAGCATTTTAGCTAAACGTGGTCCTTTTTGTGGTGGTCAACCCCTTTTTTACTAGGGAGGCTAGACCCCCTAACAAGATCAACCCAATCAACCCTTTGCTACAAAGCCACAATAAATGGGTATCTATTCATTAAAGTCACAAAAGACTTGCACTTGACTCATCCACAAAAACCACATCAGCATAAGGACCACCACTAATAGCACATCCACATTGTTACCTCTAAATTTACACTTCAAAAGCCAAGTCCAATAATCAAGTACAAACCCTAGGGCAACTTGAGGACACCACCCACTATCACCTCGGTGGTTGTCCTCCTCACTTTAGGTGGCTCTCCTCTAGCACAAGAGGAGAATCACTAATAAGATTACAAATATATCCTTGTAAAGCTAATATAAAAATTAGATTTGTAGAATGTGAGTGTTTTTTTAGATTTTAATTTAAAATCACATTAGCACAAGGACTACCACTAACAACACATCCACATTGTTACCTCTAAAATTTGCACTTCAAACGCTGAGTCCAATTATCAAGTACATACCCTAAGGGAACTTGAGGATACCACCCACTATCACCTCAGTGGTTATCCTCCTCGCTTTAGGCGGATCTTCTCCAACACAAGAGGAGAATCTCTAATAAGATTACAAACCTATCCTTGTAGAGCGAATATAAAAAACAGATTTGTAGAATGTAAGTGTTTTTTTTTAATTGTAATTTTAAAAGAAGAACCAAGCAAAACCTAGTGCCTTGTCCTTTGGGCCATGGAGTTGGGGCAATGAGTTGACAAATAAACCTTGAATGGAATGGAAAAAAAAACAAGAAACCTATTAGTGATATTCCCTATTAATTATAAACTAAATGAAATGTTCTTAAAGATGCATCTTCAATTACAATAAACATCACCCAATGTACCATGCAACCTTCAATGCAAAGGAGAACAAGAAGAAAAAATTCAAAGATGAAAGAACCAACAACTTCTTTATTAACAACTCCGATTACATCAAAGGGATGAGAGGATCAATCGATGTCACCAAACCTCTTCCTTGACCAAAAACAACCTCTAAAGTGGGTAAAATATTTCCAAATGAGAGTACACCAACAGACTTACAATGGCAACATTGTACATTAATTCAACATATTAAAAAGAAGAAATGAAAGCATAAATTTGTCACAAGTCCTTTCTCAATTTCCTACAAAGAAACATTGTACTCGGTGTTAAGTAGTTTTTTCCTTTTCTTGAACTTCTACCTTTGCTATTGAAAGTTCTCATTTTATAGCTTTCAATCTCCCACCACTTTTCAATAAAATATATTTAAAAAAATATTAAAGCCTCAATAAAAATAATTTAAAGAAAGCCCTAAACTTTTAATAAAATATATTTAAAAAAATATTAAAGCCTCAATAAAATAATTTAAAGAAAGCCCTAGACTTTTAATAAAATATATTTAAAAAATATTAAAGCCTCAATAAAATAATTTAAAGAAAGCCTTAGAAGCCTATAGGGAAGAACAAAATTTTCAGTAAAATATTACTTAAAAATCCCTAGAGATACCTCTACTTTTTTCTAATAATTTATTTTAAAGAACCAATCCCTAGAGATACCTCCATTTTTTCTAATAATTTATTTTAAAGAACCTCCTGGAAGCCTCCATTAAAATGTGCTAGAACCCTTCATAAAATATATTTTAGAAATTCTATATTCCATCTTTTCTTCCATAGATTCTCATTAGAAACTCCTAGAAGCCTCCATGAACCTTATGCTATGTAAAATATGACAGATCCTCACAACCATCTTCTAATACGAAGTGGTCCTCTATATCGATAGTCGTTTCCTCCAAATATGTAAAGATCGTCCAAACATGAAAATAACGATCAATATTCACCAAGCCATCACAACCTGTAAATGATGATTCTCCAAGAGTACACATCTCCTAGCACTACATTGATGAAAAAATAATGCCTTTGAAAATGCAAAATGAACCATGTATCTTCAGGGGGTAACATTATCATGGAACCAATGTTTTGTAACATGACCTCCCTCTTTGGAAAGACTTACTATCAATGGATTGAATATGCCTCACTTAACTCTTTCTCTCCAAGAACATATGTGGCCTCAACTTTGATACCATATGTAAACAAAATGGTGATTACAAAATCTTTTTTGTCATGAATAAATATACATTGATCAATTTCCGTTACAACAATCAAATTGCGATGCATATTTAGAACTTTCTTTTGTCACTTCAAACATTTTAGCTAAACTTTGTACTTATTTATGGTTGATCAACCATTTTTTGAGTAGAAAGGGTACAACTTCTTATATGATCAGTGTTACAACACAAAGACCTTTACCACACTAGAATTGAGGTGTATCTATTCCATCAAACTAACCTATGACTTGCCATTGGGCTCACCCAAAGAGACCACATTAGCACAAAGACCATTGTTAACAACACCTTCACATTTGCATAGAGCTAGTGTTTATGACATCAACACAACCTTACACCTTGGAAAGCCCTGGTCAATCAAATTATCATGAACATAATGCTCGTCTGATTTCGAACTTGGATTATCATGACAAGCACTCCAACTTGCCACTAGACCACAACCCAACAGGTTGCTAAACTTAGTACTTATAACAAGCAATTTTTATAAACTATGTTTTGAAAAAACATGAGTACATACAATAGTTCTTGATAACAAACATTTTTTTATAAAATGTGTCTTGAAAATTTAGTCTTTTCCACGCCTACACATTGTATTGCATGTCTACAATTGAAGTGCCCTTACACATTGTATTGCATTCTCCTTGCCCATTGTAGTACATTGTCCACCGAATGTGAGTACATACAATAGTAAATGATAACAAGTATTTTTATATAATGCCTCTTGAAAATTAGTCTTCACTACAGTTGCACATTGTGTTACATTGTCTACTAAAGTAAATACATACAATAGCCCTACCAATGAGAATCCTGGCACAATCTTGACACTAGACCACAACTCAATAGGCTGACATTGTCTACTAAAGTGAGTACATACAATAGCCATAGCAATGAGAATTATGGAGCAATCTTAAGAATAGACCACAACTCAACATGCTGCTAAACTGAAAATAAGCTTTTTTATAATGTCTTGAAACTCAGTTTTTGTTACAGTTACACAATGTTACAATGTCCATTAAAGTGAGTACATAAAATAGCCATAGCAATGAAAATCATGGAACAATGGGACCATTAGGTATGCATAACCATTCTTATTCTATATTGTAGAAGGTAAATCTTTCCAAGTGGCATATCACTCGATGGTTTTCTTTGAATGAAGTCGCTAATTATTTGAATATATCGTATTGAAGGCTATATTAGAGTGGTTAATATAGTAAATTAGCAAATAAAAAATTCAACTGTTACAATCTATTGGTTTAGATATCAAGCAAACGAAAATAAGATGTGTGTCGTATCCTATATTTTTGCATGCAAAGAGGATGGACTCTCCTGAGCAAATTAATATAATTTTAAATATTTGTCCGCGGCATAAATAGCTACAAAATCTTCTGATTTGCAATGTGACTGCACTTGAGTCAAACTTTTTACAGCAAAATAAAAAACATTCAAGCACTTTTCTATCGCGACTCTCCCATCCATTTAATAATGTACAATTTTGATTGGTTGAATTGATCTCTGATCAATTCAAAGTGCTTGCAGTCTAATTTTGGAAATCACCAAATCACCTTTTGACCAAAGAGAAATTCTTACAATGGAAAATTTAACTTATTCCCTTTAACTTTGTCCTAACATAATAACATTTTTAATTTCACGACATGAAATTGGGAGACAACTCGGAAAAATTTTGAAATCTAGATATGCCGAGTGAAACTCTGTATTCTCCCACAAAATGGTCGAAAGAGAAATATCCTCAACCAAACATATCAGGAAGAGGCCTTGCAGACATAAATACATCTACCATCTGCATCAAGATGAAAAAATCATTAATACCAAAAAACCATTATATTAAGAACATTGAACTACAAAACAAACAGTATCCGTGCTTATATAAGCCTTACAGAGAGGACCATTACAAATCCTTCCATAGTTAGCAAATTGAAGTTCATGTCAGAGAGAAGCACATTCCTCTAAATTAACTTAATGTAGAATGGAAAAATACTGGACTTACCATGTCCATGAATGAAATTTAATCACTTGTGAATTTTAAACACGACAAAAAGTAAAAGTAAGCCTCTTCTTTAGAGAATCAAAGTTACCATGTGACCTTGCAATCATTGACATATTATATGAAGAAGAACAGAGAGGATCATCATGGGCTTAAGTTGCAACTAAGCTTTAGTTCCAAGAGACTGGAAATGCCATAATTCTTACTTTTGTAAGGTCATGATGTTAGAATATTCAATATTGTATTGGAAAATAACTTCAATCATAATAATGGAAACATCATGATTCTTATTTTTCCCAGTTCATGATGGAGAACATTGTATCGGAAAAGAAATGTAATGATCAGTGAGAACACTCCCAATAAGGATGTAATGACGTACAAGAGGCACACTTCTTTTGACAAACTGTTTCTATATGCGAGTGATTGCTTAGTTATTCATACATAAACTGTTTTATTTGTAACCACTACAACATAATAAAAGGAAAATGCAGGCTCTATGTTGTGGAGCTTTATTGATGCATACTCTTAAACACCCTCTGATGGAATATAAGGAAACACATCACGTTTATGGGATTGAACTCCAAGAAAGTGAAGTTATAGAATTGCATTCTGAAATTTATGAATGCGAGCAACATATCTTTAGCTTTGAAAAGCAAGATCCGTTCTCTACTAAGGATAGTCAAGATTGTCCAAAGGTTGAATCCAACATGGTCAAACTTCAAACTTACTTATTTTCCTATATTATCAATTGACAATTGAATCTTTTCCATACACCAGTGACAATTTTTTTTGCCGACGAGGAAATTACAGAGCTCTGTTTGTGGGCATAGTGATTATACTCAACAACTATAATTGTGGATGAACACATGGTTTTGCGGTTGGCTCGAAACGAGTTATGGTGCATTCTGGTACCATGAATGCTGGGCAGAAAATATCTTTAAGCACGATCGTTCAGGATAGTGGCGGACTATTCAAGTTGAATCGGCATTGAAGCAGGCACCTGTGCAGCTGCCTCTTATCATTGGCGATTCGAATCTTTTCCGCCGCGGTTTTCATCGAACAGAACGGCCGTTACCGTTGACTTCATTTACCTATTGTCTTTGTACCGATTCAATCTTGCTCCAGCAAAGGACAAAATCGGTTCTCGCTTCGTTCAGGAGAATTGACCACCAGACTAACGATATGACCAGAGAGGTTCCATTGCGAAGATGAATGAATTATAACCACCGTTTACAGCGACAATCTATCTGGGCAATTTCAGTTTTTCTTCACCGATACCACCAGCTGGGACTGGGTATGAACTATGTCGGCGTCAAAACCGGTAACAGCTTTTCGACTCGATGGGCAATTCACCGGAAAACTCCATTCCTATGGATAAGAACGATGACGGCAAAAAAGAAAGCATTTTGCAAAATGGCGCCTGCTGGAATGCAGGAATCGGACTTCTTCAACTACTGGCGAAGATCCGTCTGACGGTGCGGCAGCAACCGAGCTTGAAGTTTCCCGACGGTTAAACTGTAATTTCCCGTCAATTCAGGAAAATATGGCGGCAATATCGCGACAAATGTTTCATTCTCATCCTCAAGAAAGAAGCTAAGATACTTGACCGATATATCCACCTAGTGAAAGAAGTGCTATATTCTGAGGAGATCCTTAACAAAATTGATATAGACCCAGAAGGTTCCATTTCTGAAGTCTTAGATACAGAATGCAAACCACAATTTCATAAATCGTCTTGATGAATTCTGGTTACCTCATCTGTTACTGCAGCTCGAGCTTTACGATGTCGTTCAACCATGTTTGTCAAAACTTCAATAAGCAGCTTTTTAACCTCCCCAGTGAGCATTCTTCCAGCTCCATATTCCTATATGGATAGAGACAATGACAACCAAAAAGAGAAAAACATTTCAAGAACACAGTAAACTTCCTACCATAGGAATGCAAGAATCAGATTTCTCTATTACTAATGAAGATAAAATATAGGCAAGTTGCACGAAACAACAACAAAACAAAGTTCCCAACAATTAAACTGTAGGCTAAAAAATTAAACCGTCAGAAATAGCAAACAATAACTCACTTGTTTAATGTTTTCCAATTCTGCATCATCCTCAAGAAAGAAGCTAAGATACTTGACCGATATATCCACCTAGTGAAAAAAGTACATCAACCATTTTATGGTTAGTTGTACAGATAGACACGATAGCTTAACCCCATTTCTTATAATGATGAATAAAGTAATGGATGAAAAACAATACAGAAAAATGTACATTTCATCATAGGCAGACTCATTCAATATTATCAAAACATATAAGTTTATGTAAAGCTACCAACAATTAAGGAGTGTACCTCTTAATAAAGGATGGCAAGCATATTATGGACATTCTACAGAAAAAATTATTGTTTCTGAGGCTTGAAAGTTGAAAGATTAAAGACATTTTTAAAAAGCATTGACATCTGTGACTAGATGCCAAGCCTTGTTGAAATTTAGATTGAACATTTTGAGGGTTCCTTGACAATCTTTGATAGAAGTTATTTAAGAAATAGACAAAGCATACAGCAAGGATTGCAATCAGTAGACCTGCTTGAGATCTCATTAAGCCTGGAAATCTGTTGCTACTGCTCCAATCCAACCAACTTGACTAATATGGGTGGGGTTCAAAGATCTTGCTCGAGGCCAAGGAGAACCTAACCACTTAATCTCTTCTTTCGCCTGCTTTGCCCATGTCAGCCCCATCTTTGACTGAGTGAGAGAACCCCCCACCCCTATGCCTGAACTATGTTCTTTGCCAGACTGTTCGTGGGATGTTTCAGGAAGCAAGAGGGGTTAGGACCTACCTATTTTCCCTATTTGGCATTGGATGATTCATGGGCAAAGTATTGCAGAGCTTCCCAGGTTTCAAGCAAAGAGGCTCAGTAAAAAGAGAATCTTTCTATGGCAAGATCTATGGGATGCTGATCACAGTTCTTGGACAGATTGCAGAACGTTTGCTCATTTTAACGCAGTATTGTCATCTGATAGAGCATCTATCTAGGATTGCAAAATCTTATAAAAGATGAGGATCTGCCTCAAATGAACAATGCTATGCAGGGGTTCTGTTTGGAGAAGATTGGAGGTGGGTTTATGATAATCCCATTTTCAAGTTTCAACTATAACAGAATAATGCCCTTTTATGCATAAAAAGACTCCATTAGCCCCAGTTTTGAATGCAAGATGGTCTTCATTGGATGCTGAATTATATGGATCCACCAAATGAGAAAGATTTGATCCTACAGGATTTCTTATAAGCTCAGAATGTGCTTTATCAAGGCCTTCCTACAAAGTCCAGGCTTGCTAAAAGTGGATTTACCAAATGACAAGTGCCCCTATTGTTTCAAGGGTGAGACACTAAAACACATCTTCTGGGACTGCCAGTTTGCTCATCAATGTTGGAAACTGTTCAGCAGAAACTCCCATATTTGCTTCAAGGAAGCATACACTAGAGGACAGCTTTGCTTGGAGATTGGAACTCCCTTGTCCCCAACCTCCATGTTCGCCTTTGGCACTGAATACTGTTGAGATTTGGGTACTTTGGAAAGTGGTTCCCTTGAGTTACTGAGTGTCTAACTCAAAGGGGAAAATATTTGACCCTCACCACTTTACTTTATGTTATAAAGTCACTTTGACTTTATAACATCATTAATGACAAAATACTTTAAGTTATAAAGCCATTAATGGAAAAGTAACTTAGGAAACTTAAGATAAAGGGGAGAATGAATCTCAACCCTTGATCTTGGGTTTTGGCTTAGATCTAATCTTGGCTATTGATTTCCTAGGTTAGCCTAAGGATGAGGTTAAAGGAGGGAAAAGGGGCAAAAGAAAATTCATTGTTCATTGTTCATTCATTGTTATAAAGTCACTTTGACTTTATAACATCATTAATGACAAAATACTTTAAGTTATAAAGTCAGATTGACTTTATAAAGTCATTAATGGAAAAGTGACTTAGGAAACTTAAGATAAAGGGGAGAATTAATCTCAACCCTTGATCTTGGGTTTTGGCCTAGATCTAATCTTGGCCATTGGTTTCCTAGGTTACCCTAAGGATGAGGCTAAAGGAGAGAAAAGGGGCAAAAGCACATTCATTGTTCACTTGGAGATTGTTGCCACCTAATACACACCTACAAAAGTGGAGAAGTCTCCAACCCACTTGGTGTGTCCTTGGAGGCACAAACATGAGTCTAGACCCACTATCACACCTCAATCTAGACTCCTTTCGTCTAGGCCCACTCCTAGGGAAGCCAAGGGGGGTAGACCCTATTAAACTACATGAAAGAGTTATTTGAGTTCTAGGAGTTAATTAATTTAAGGATTAAGGAGACCCAACCCAATGAAAAACAAACAATGCAAAATGCAATTCTTTCAATGACAAACAAATCCTTTCTTTTACAAAATAACAAATAGACCAGTGCCTAAAGACTAACAAATTTCACTTATTGAGATATGCACACTAAAGATATTTCTACAACTTAAAATAAAGTATGGAATATCTACACAATGATCTTAATAATAAAAATGGCTTTACACTTAAGACAATCATTTCCCAAAGAATAAAGAATGCTTGAAATATCAAGTAAAGAATGCTTTGACAAGTAAATATTCACATGTAAAGAGCTTGCTAAAAATAATTGAAATGTAAGTGCTTGAAAGTAAATTGCATGAAAATGAAATTGCAAGAATTGAAAAATAAATGTTTTGTAATGTGAGTTGGTTGCTTTTAATAAATTTTGAGGTCTCTCTTTAACTTAGGGTAATTAGATGTGCGTGGCAAGGATCTTAAACTATATGACTACACCAAGTTCCCTATCCTTTAACAAAGAGGAAGTGTTGGGTGCTCAACAAGAGAATAACAAGGTTCCCCCCTAGCTCCACAGGTCAAATCCAAGATGTTGGGCACTCAACAAGGAGGACACGTCGTGCCACGAAACTGTCCCCGACGTCAACCCCAAGTAGCTTCCATAGTCACCCATTTTTAGTGGTTAAACAATAAAAGAGTTAGGTGCCTAATTATACTAGCCACACAATCCTTTTCCCTTTCTTGTCACCCAAGATCCACAAAGTGGCAAGGGGAAGGAATACGGGGAAAATGGCGGGGCAATGTTTATTTACATGGAAAAATATTAACTACTGGCCAACACGATATTGCAGGGGTGGCAAAGCCACTCACATGCAAGGTCTGGGAAAAATAGTAAAAAAATAACTAAAAATGAAAGGAGCAAACTTACTAGCCACACTACTTTGGCACAATGTGGACGACAAACCTACCGATTTTGTGGCCAAGGTGGGCAAACGACTTGAAAATAAAACAAGTAAAGGCTAGCCACTCAACCTTCTCTTTATGGGAGAAGTGGGGCAACAACTTGAGCAAGAATCAGAAATAAAACATCTACTCTAGCCAACACAGTATTGCAAGGGTGGCAAAGCCACTCACATGCAAGGTGTGGGCACCTAAATACTTGAGATATTATACAAATTTACAAATAGAAAAATAGATGAAGAATGCAAGCCCAAGAGACTCTCTTGGGCTGCTTACAATGCTTTAGAAAGAAAGAGGAGTGAAGGGGTTTTGCACCACAACTCTTGGATGCTTCCTTGAGCTCTTTGTGGGAAAAAATGGGCAGCACCTCCCCTTAACCTGGTGAAAACTTGCACAAAACAGCAAGCTATCTATGCTGGAAAATGCTAAAAACAAGCTTAGAACAAGTTAGTATTTGTTAGTATGTAAAAGAGAAAATTTCTGAGTAAAAATCTGAACTTAGAAGTGATTAGGATGACAAGATTAAAGGATAATAAACTTGGAAAATGAATAGATTAAAGTTGGAAATGAAATCAGAAAATAAAATGGTGTTTTTATGGTGGGACAAGTGGGTATCCAGACTTAGAATCCACTCCTCCAAGCCCCTGGTAACCTGCAAATCTAGAAATCCTTGCTACACAATGAGACAAGAAGGTGAGATCCTCACAATGGTTTGCAAAACACTTTCCAGACACACAGAAAAACCCACAGAGATTTATGACAAAACTATCAAAAATCTATCCCCAGCAAAACACTTTGTTTGGGGTCTTCAAGTAGAACAATGTAAATAAGAAAATGCACAGAAAATTGCAGCTATGTTACCTCAATGAAAACACCATAAGAGAACACCAAGAGATTCTCCAAAGATTTATTTTTATTATCCAAAGAATGGCTGCAAATTTGCAGCAAGATTACAAGAGAAAACTTGAGTGGGAGAGCAAGAGAGAGCGAGAGAAATTTGGGCAGCATGAAGTTACAATGAGAGTTCCCTCCTAAAATGAGGAGAGGTGGGTTGCTTTTAAGGGAAAGAGGGAGAGGAGACCCCCCTTGCATGGTCTCCAAGTGTCACCTCCATGCAAGGGAGGCGCACCATGGGAGAAGGGAGCAAGGTTTGAGGGGGTGGGAACCCCCTTCTTCATGTTAAAACATCTCTCTAGGATCCAAGGGGGGTGCCCAAGGTGTGGGGATCCTTCTAACCTTTGATTTTCACACTTAAAGTTCATGAAGAAGGGGGGAGCACCCCTCTTGCTAGGGAAACACTTGAAGTTGTCAATACTTGACTTGGGGGACCCCTTTCTTAGTGGATTACCACTTTCTAACTTAGGAATCACATCAGGAAACATTTGCTCCCCCTTTTTCATGACTTTAGACTCTTTTACAAAATTTGGCATTTTTACTTTAGCCAATTATTTGCTGATTTTTTACTAACTTAGACTCCTCATGGACATTGACCTAGCAAAACTTGTCCAAATGAGCTGAAACTTGGTCCAAAGGTGTTGGGGGTCATAATTCATTTGATTTGATCACCCATACCCCTATACAAAATCCCCAAGGACCAAATTTTTACATTTTACATCAAAAATAATTAAAAATTTCAGATTAATGGGAAATTTTAATTATTAAAAACACCTATCAAAACCTAACGGAATTTCGCGAGACTCTAGGAGATGTCTAGCATGGTCATTTACAACACTTCTAGCCCTTATTCACCTACTAGGCTTGATCATTAGAATTCCTTTCACCACTTTGGAGGATTATTGAGTGAAAAACTTAAGTAATTAAAATCACCGAAAAGCAAAGTCAATTACCTAAGGAAAAAAAACTCGATGAAAGGACTTCCCTAATGATAAAGTCCTAGGCAACCAAATTATTACAAAACTTGATCCATGCTAACATGTTACATTACAAAATTTCCCACGTAGGGGAGTGAACATTTTGTGGAGAAGAAGAGAGAAAAATAGAAGTTTTGGGGGCAGAATTTCCCTGTTGAGCCATAGGTCTTCAAACTTGTCATGGCACAAGGTACATCTCTTTATGGTACATGACATTGACACTTAAGTGGTCAACATAGATTAGAGTGAAGAGACGACAGGAGAAGAGAAGCATTTTTGGAGAAGAGGAGAAGCAAAGAGGGGCGCACATTGAGATGAGGGCGCACAAGCTTTGAGAAGGGCGCACTAAGCTTGGGTGAAGGTTGGAACACTTGGTGAAGGAGAGGCGCACACCTTGGTAGAGGGGTGCACTAGTTTGTGTTATGAGAAAGGGGGTGCATCCATTGAGAAGAGGGGCACATCTACTAGCAGGCACAAACAAGGGTGCATGAGCATATACCAAAGGGGGGCGTAAACACCACTAGCAGGCACCAATGTTACCCGAACCAGACTGGAACCGGTAAAACCGGTCGGTTGGATCGGGTCAGAGGCAAAACCAGTTCAAACCGGTGATTCAAACCGCTCATGATCGGTTTTGTACAGAACCAATTTTTTTTTCTCAAACCGGTCGGTTCCGTACAGTCGTCGTACGGACGAAAAAAGTCAACAGATTTGCAAATTAAAAAAATAAAATAAAAGAAGGGGCATGCAATGGAAGGTATGCAGATTCATATTATTAGATTGTGTAGTCTCTAGTCTAGACTCTAGAATTATTTTTGGACTTTATAGGCCATTTAGTGCTATTTTGGTTTTATACATTATTACTTGTTATATATATATGAGAAACTTTGCAAATTTGTGTATAATGGTTTGGATTCACATGGATGCACATGAATATGTATTTTATTTTCAAAATTTGAATATTTTATGTATATTTTAGTGACCAGTTTTTTTTTCCGGTTCCGGTTTTTTTGGTCAACCTGTTCGACGACCGGTCCGATTCTGGTAACTTTGGCAGTCACTTCAAGGAAAAGAGGGGCATATTCTTCAAGGAGGGTGCTAATCCCAAGGAACTCCAAAGTCAAGCTTAAGAGGAGCTTGCTATTGTAACAGGTTCCTTGTGTTATTTCCTTTTTGTATCATTTGCGTGAGATCTCCATCATACATCTACTCTCTTACTGGTTTTCCCCATGGGGGTTTTTCCAGGGTCATGTTTGTTAAATTTGGCAGCATCGACAGTCATTCTCCAATGAGAGGCCATATGGGCCACCCTGAGACTAGCTAGGGAGATTTGGAGAATCAACCAGTCTTGTGAGGTATTGACAAAAGCAAGGGGGAACGTACAACCTCTGTGAGTCAAACCAAAAGTCAGGACGAACGAGATACTATGTAAGTCTAATGCAAAAGTCAGGGGGAACGTACAACTTCTGTGAGCATAGACAGTCTAGTGCAAAAGTCAGGGGGGACATACAACCTCTATGAGCATAGACAGACTAGTGCAAAAGTCGGGAGCTGTGAACCTAGTCAAGCCTTGTGAGCCATGAGCAAAAGTCAAGGCATCTAGCAAAAGTTAGGTTGAATATAAAATTCCTAT
>SNQJ01S0020637.1:20964-32357 GCA_010110895.2 Picea sitchensis
GGGCAATTGTCCCTTAAAAATCCTTTTGATCTCTGAACTGATAAGGTTAGTTCCTCTTTGTTGTACTTTATCTTCCCATTTTGCAATTAACTCTGGATAGTCTTCAGTTGCGTGTCTGTTGGTCCTGCAGTGGGAGCACCATGGGCGTCTTGGGTGAGGACAATCTCTGGCTAAGTGACCTTGTTCATCACAATTATAAAATTTGCTTGGTCCTTGTCCCCCAGTTCTTCCTCCTCTGAAATATCCTCCAGCTCCTCCTCCTCGACCTCTTATTGGCCCCTGAGGGTTTTCATTCACCTTGAATGTTGTTTGGTCCAATCTATCTGCAAGTGCATCCAACGCTTGACATTGATTGGTAGTATGCATATTGGATGCACATAACTCACAGTGTATTGTTTTATGTACTATCAAATACTTCTTCATGATGGGGCACTTTCTTGGCCCATGGTCGTGGATTCAAAATATTTCACAATATTCCACTGTCGGGACTGCTTGGCCTCCTGGGAAAGCATAATATGGGGTGGGGTGATGGAATGGCGAATTCATCGATACTTGAGAAACTCCTCATGCATTTCCCGGTGGGGTTACCATCAGATTCTAGGGAGGTCCTAGTCCCCTCATTCTCAAACATTCTTTCGCTACATGAACTTCCGTGTAACATTTGGTGCACCAAACCTGTAGTCGTCCTGGTCTGGGTATTGTCATCTCCTGGATCTTTTCTTCTAGTGTCGATATCTTCCCTTGTAGTTGTGCCTGATTCACATCTATTGGGGGTCGGGTTACTCTTAAAATCCCAGGGTATCCCTCCATGGATTCAATCTTGATCGATTGTTCCAAGGCGTTTGTTAACGTGGCTATCCACTGTTGTGTTAGTGGAATCCGAGTCAGAGGCAACAACCCATGAATGTACCGCTCCCTTTGATGTTATTCATGTATTAGATGTGCCAACCTTCCTGTGGCATATTTAAACTTTTGGTTTTACTCCCAGGACGATTCGCTCTCTCTCTGCTGGATTTCCCGCAACTCGAATAGAGCCTATTGTTCTCACTGAGGTAGTTTTAATTCTTCTATTAACCTCGTTCGTACCTGGCCAAGTGTAAACACCTGACCTTCCATCCCCGACACTCCTGGTTCATTGATCTTCATGTACCACTTGAGAGCGCGACCTCTCAAGGTAGTCTGGAACTCAACCAACTTATTCGCATCCAGAGTCCCTCTATATCTCTAGATGGATTCACACAAGAACCAGTGATGCTTAACGTCTTCATCTCCCTTACCCCAAAACTATGGGTATCTCGAAATTGAACCTCCCACATGTCTAGTCATTTCCGATCCTATTAGTCATAAAAATATGAACCCTAATGGTCCTACTTGTGATCTACCAGGGGATCCCAATATCCTCCCTGTACTCTCGCTTCTTGGTTGTGCCTGATTAACTAATTGTACTAGAACAAAACTAGCATGAGAAGGTAGTATTGAACTTACTATTTGTATAGAAGGAACTTGGGGTATGGGTGATTTGGGGCTAGTGCCACTGGCTTCAGGGAAGATTCATTTGATTTGGGGGGTCTTGTTAGCTTGCACTGGGACGATCTCTTCGGTTGGATTCTTGATCTCTCCTGTTATCGGGGTTGAATATTCTCTTTCTCCTCCAAGATTCATGTTGGATTCCTCCTCTCTTTCCTCTGCGTCTTCTCCTTCTCGTCCCGTTTCCTAGGGGATGCTTTCTCTCCCCTCTTCTCTCTCATTCAATCTTTGACTGGCCAGTCATTCCCGTCTTCTCATCTTCTGCAATTCTTCCATCTGTCTGTCCTTTGCTTCTCCCACTCCTCCTTCTTTCCTCATCTTTTAGGACTATCTTACGGCTCTCTTGATTTTTTCGCACCACCACTTCTCAACTATGGCGGATATCTTCAAGGATCTCTCATCTCTCGAGTCCCTTTCTTGTTGTTTACCCCCCATTTGTCAAAGAACTCTTTTCCTCTCTCACGGCATGACTCTCAACCTGTCTTGCCCTAGCCCAAGAGAGGGTGTTTAAGATACTATCTCGGTCAAGGACATAATGAACATCCCTTCCTCCATCAATAAATCCTTAATCCAAAGGTGGATATCTCTCAACAGTCTTCCCCTTGTGCATTTCTTGAAGATTTCCTCCACCTGTCAGAAGGACTGGTGGTTTTCAGCAACAAATTCAATTATGTATCCCTCTAGAAAGGTACTAACCCAGAAGTCCATAGCTCATGTAACTGGGCAATCCAACCTCTTGAGTTCTGCTAATATTTTGGTATCCCACGCACATATCTTCTTGGTCCGTCCCTGGAATTCTGGAGGTTCTTGGAGCCTCTTTATCTAGTGAAAAATTCTTCTGGGAATTTAACCTAGAAAATCTCATACTGGTCGCTCGATCTTTCTGAGTAAAAGATTTTTTCGCAAGTGTTTTCTAATGATTCTCTCCTTAGTTCCGCTTCTTTCCATATGAAGGAATCACAACTCCTTTCACATCATTGATCAATTCCATATCTATGGATCGACGACATCATTCTCCCTACAGGTTCCCTTTTTACACAGGTCCCAACAACAAAACAATTGTGTTGGCATGGGATTTGATCAGACCAGGGTCCTTCTCAGGTTACCAGCAAAAGGTACCATGTAGTCTAGAGCGCTAGAATTTTCATCTCCTCCAAAGAGAAGAAGTGTCACCCGAAGCGTTGTTGAGACAGATAGATAGGGAAGGGTAGGGAGAACACAAAAGGAAATCCATAAAGCAGTTAGAACTCACTCATGTTCTTGTGCAAAAGATATTATCAGATATGGAACATATAAATGAAAGAGTTGAACCTACTTACGCTGCAAGCAACCATATAAACATTGAACCATGAAAAAGAACTCATAAGTCATAAAGAAACATTGTAATGCATAAGGAACATACAAAGACACATCATATTTTGAAATTTAGTCTTGTTTCCTATTATCTCCAGGATCCTTCTTCCATTACAGACTCAGAGTTACAAGAAAGGCTCAGTATAGAATTTCGACTCTGGACTCATATCTCAGAGCTTCACCTCTCTAACTGACAGTTCTTATTCATTACAGATTCATCCTTTTATTCTCTCGACCTTCAACAAGAACCAATTCTAATCCCAAAACTTGGGAGACTCTGATCAACATGACTCAACTTAACCCTAATCAACCAACGATGGAAAATGTATCAATTAATGAGTGCTTCTGCCAGTGAATGAACAAAATCTTTTACAATTATATTGAGCCCTATATATAGTTGGGTTGTGTCTTCCTTCTCTCTTGCACACTCTCTTGTTTTGTTGCAACCATTTGTTGCTTAACTGGCATTGCGCTGACTTTTGCAACTGCTTTCTATTACTCTTTCTGCCAACTTCTGATGAAGTTTTCGTAGTCCGTGCTTAGCCAAAAATTATGCAATTATTTCCCAAAAACGAAGGGTCCAACAAGTCCAATGGTAAATTTGTATATAACAGAAGTGTGGGAGATCTCCTTGAGCCTTTCTCTCATTAATGATATGTTTAATGTTCATGCATGATACAGTTTTAACATTAAATCTTTCCAATTGCATATCCAGAGAGAAGTAGGAAGGTGGCGGGCACAGGGAACAACAATTAAGGAAGATGACAGCCCGAGGGTCAAATTGTATCTCTCAGGAGTTTTGACTGTAGATTAGGGCATGAAGGTGCATTCCTGTAGAAAAATTGTATATCGTGAAACTTCAGGTACTGTTTTCCAGTCACAGAACATTGGAAATACAATGTTGAGCCCACCAATCCGGGAACCCGAAATCGAAAAAGTATCTAAGTATGGAACGGGGAAACGGTAGGTCAAACTCAATACACAGTATATGTACCATGTCATGGACATACATCCAACTTGGGGCTAAGTATTAAAAGGAATGATGGACGATCGAGCTCCAGAGGGGGCATTCCAACGGACAAATTATATATCGCGGAACTCCAGGCACTGTTTGAAAGTAGCAGAAGATTCGAAACACAATTTTGAGGTCATCAATTCGAGAACCCGCAATTGAAAAAGTGTACAACTATGGAATAGGGAAATAGTGGCCCGAACTTTTTTTCGCTAATATATTGGAATTTGTAATAGCTTTCCCATTACCTATCAAGTTATTCTCTACATGTTTCTGGACAAGGTCTGTAGGAATGGTTAGTCCTCAATGATTTTTCTTATTAATGACAATGTTTATGGTTGTTTCATGATGGTGTCTTATCATTAAAACTCTGTTGTTTCATATTTGGAAAGAAGTACGAATATGGCTGGCACAGAAAACAATGCCTAGGAACTGGAAATTTTTTGAACCTACCAACCCGAGGATCCAAAATAGGGTGACAAGGTCTCCCCAGAAGACGTGAGGCCCCACTGGTCAAATTGCATCACTCGAAACATTTGAATGCATAATATGTATCACAGAAGATGGGACGATGTCGGAGTCCAACAGTCAATTTGTATATGGCGGAGGTTCGGGTGCTATTTGTTGGTCACAGAACAATGGAAGTTAATTTAGAGGCCAGAATAATTAATTTGCATTGGGAATGGCGCGATTGTGGCGGGGATGGAAGATAGCCATAAATGGTTTGAAACTTTTTATGAATTTAGGTAAAGTGAAGCTTGCAAATTGGAGGAGCCCAGGGTGGAATTGTAGATCAGAGAATCTTTTGGGTGCAAGATGTATATCACGGAACAGGTGGAAAAATTTGGTTAAGTATAGAAAGGAACGACATTCATAGCAACATATGGTTTGAAACATTCGCGAACCCTAGTAGAGTGAATCTTGCAAGTTCGAGGAGTCTGTGGTGGAATTTTAGATCATGGAAGTTTTGAGTGCAATATTTATATCACAGAACAAGAAGCAACAAAGTTTGAAATCTCCAACTCGACAACCGCGGCCATAAAATTGGCTAAGTATGGAAAGGAACAACGGTCGGTCAGATTCGTCATGTGAGGATATAGATGGATATGAAAATATGTCATCCCGCCAACCCTAGAACCTACAATCATAGAAAGGCGACTAAGTATATAACCAAAAATCAATAATAGACAGGAAGGAGAAAAGGGAAAAAGGGATAAGTATCTCACAGAACAACATCTACTGTTAGTTTATTAATGCTAATCTTTTTGAACCCCTAGTGAGTTGTCACTAGTAAAAGAATAAATTTTAGATCACAGAACATGGGACATACGTGTTGGATATCGCAAACCCAGGACCCGGTGGTTAGTTAATTGGCTAAGTATTGAAAGGAACGACGGTCAGTCGGGCTCATGGTGTGAAGATTTAGATAAATATGAACATCTGCCAATCAATGAATCCAGGAGGCTGTGATTATAGAGATGCAACTAAATATAGACCACAAATGGATAATAGAGGGGGAGAAAACAAGGAAAATTTAAAGTGAAAGTCTTTATATTTATTCCAATAGTATTCGTATTAATATATATTAATAGATTATTTCTGGTCCAAATGTAAATAATCTTCCAATTTGCAAGATGTTGTCCGATTCACGAATTTTGTTGAAACCCATAAACAATAGAAAGAGAACACACACACACACACATATGACGCAAATTTTTTTATATGCATGCATATTATCAAATAGAAGAAGCTGCAATATATGCAAAATAGAAAAACAACATGATGTCAACACTTGAGTTGCCTTGTTCAAATAGAGTCATTAATTCATTCTATTTACGAGACCCCAAAGAGTGAAAGAAGGACGGGTCTTCCCATTTCTTTCTTTAAGTATAGGGTGGACACCACATAAGTATAGCCTATGAAAAATTATGCTTCCATGTAAAATGTAAGGATCGAACATAGTAGCCTTTATTTAAATCGAAGTGTTGAGCAGAAGAAAGAAAATATTGTCTTCCATGTTTAACAACAAAAAGAAAGTACAAAATAAAATTAAAAAAAACAATATCGGAGATTGGAAAACACCATACAAAACCCTCAAATATTCCATATTCAAATAATATGGGTTACAAAATACAACTGAGATTATTTTCCATGATGTCTTCCATTCGGCTTGCCGCCGACAAAAAAAGGAAAATATGTACAATAATGAATCCTTTGGACAATCTTTTATATATTTCAAATTGATCATCAAATGCTTTATTTGTGAAAAACAACGAGTTGAATATCAATTTTGGGTCTTGGACTTCATTGGTCCTGCCAGCTAGATCTATCCCACCTTTTTGAATAACTTGTTTGTTCTAGATATGGCATGCCTTCATTGGCTGGTTATTCAACATTCCATACTTTGCTAAGTGTTAATTTCCCTCTATCATTGAAAACTTGGGGTTTAAGGTGCCTTCCTTGTAATTTTCTTGGTCATTGACATCTAAGATAACTTAGAGATGAAATTTAGGTTCGATTCAAAGACGAGGGAGTGGTTTTATGAGACATCATCTTTGGGGGAAACAAATCCTGTTAGCCAACAAAAGATGAGACAAAAAAAAATTCAAGTATGTTGTGACTACTATTCTCCTTGTATTCGACCATCTGTTTAGTTGAAAATCTTGCCTGAAGATTTGTATGTTGGACTTCTTTGTTTTATTGTTGTAAATTGGAAGGGACATCCAAGTCATCTACAAAATGTTCCTCCATTGAAGTACACAACTTATTCCCGCATAACAAATATGGAAAGTGTATCAAGTGCTATAGACCACATCAGAGTATATCTTTCATGGTAGGGGTTGCAGACATCGTGGCCCACAAAATCATCTAGAATATTCGGAAGTGACAACCAATATTACTCCATGCCCAAATACACTCAGAAGGAAATTATAAAATTGGATACTCATGAACGTGATAAACTATATGTGTGTTTGAATCAACATTCTAAAATTACATAACTTTTTATGCCAAAGTTGCAATAGACTTGACAAACAACCAGTTTCTATGTCAAAAAGTGTTGAGCGACCTCTGGATGTAGTAACATACTCGACATACAATCAAATTTCGATCACTATTGATACTAATGTCAAGTGTAAGAAGTTGTGATCCCAACCTCCATGTAGTTCCACCTTCAGGCATCCACATTGGCGGTGACCCCAAGCTCCAGATGGCTTCGGCTTCAGACATAGACACTGGTGGTGGAAATGGGAAAAATGCTATTGACTCTAGTGCGACAATGTGGAGAACAAGTAGGGCTACCATATTCAAAGAACTTAGACTACAGTATTGTTAGACTTGCAAAGAACATCGACTTTAGTGTTGCTTTGTCATGACAACTATAATGTTTCTTTGAATCTAGAAATCTTTGGACGTTAGGTGTCCTATGTGATGATGAATGTGACATTAGGCACATGTCAAACATCTATTATCTAACATTGTAGTGTTAATGAAATTTCCATAGTGGATGACGACTCGATTGCATTGGCACAAGAAATATTAATTGTGTGATCAATTAACATCCTTGGAGGACGTGAATCACAAACAATAGCTGAAACTTTTCGAACAGTCGTGTGTTCAAAAAATACATTGTTCTATATTTTAAAAAATAAGAAATTTTATTGTTCAAGCAATTCCTTTTTTCTTTCAAATATTGGATCCACTGCAACAAAAGAAATGCATTTTCCTTATCCAAATTAAGGAAAACAACAAGAAGATTGATATTAGGTGGAAACAACTCTGCAATACACCACTACATTAAGGTCTCTTATAAAGAATGAAATAAAATGATTACATGAGCGTGGTAGTAAAATGTGATTTTCAGAAACCAAATCATTACCTGAAAACACCAAAATTATTCCAGAAGGTGGTAGTATAAAGTAATCTTCAGAAAGTGTTGCAAATTCCATAATCCAGAATTCCTTCCCATTAAATTTTCCCAGTTACATGTCCATGCAAGCATTAGAAACTTTTGAGATCATCGCTCCATGGTTATATACCTACCTTCAAGTAGGAGGATAATATTTGTGCAAAGAGGGGCAAGCTCATCGACCCAACTGCAATCATATGCATAGGAATAGTGAAAACAAATGTGCAGTAGTGATAGAAAGTTGATTGTGTGTGGAGTTTGTTACTACATCCAGAGGACGATGAACAAACTTTGACAAAGAATATGACTTTCTGTCAAGTCTGTTACCACACCTAGAAGTAGCTCAACAAACTTTGAAATAAAGACTCCTGTAATTTTACGATGTTGATTCAATTACCCATGCAGTTTCTCATACTTGAGACAATCCAAATTTATAATTTCCTTATGAGAATATTTGCGAATGGAGTAATATTTCACATCATTTCCAAATATTCCAAACCATTTTGCAAGCCACAGTATGTGTGAATCCTCTGATGCAAGATAAAATCTTGTGTGCTCTACAGAATTTGATACACTTTCCAAATCTCTGTTGTTGGAAGAAACTATATAATTAAAAGAAGGAGCATTTTGCATGTGACCTGAAAGTCCCTTCCAACTCCCAGTATGAAAAAAAAGAATTTAAAAACACAAACCTTCAGGCAGGCCTTTCAACTAACAAAAGCATCGAATACAGGGAGAACACCAATCACAAGATACCTGATTTTTTTGTGTGTCTGAGTTTCTGTTGGCCAGCAGAGTTTTTTTTAAAATAAACATTGGAGGATGATAGTATAATATTCTGTACATTTTGGTTTAATTCGTTTTAATGGAAGATGCCCTTAATATTTTCTCTTATTAATGCCAATATTTTCTAATGTGTGTTGAATAGTCACTAAAAAAACAAGTTAACATTCCCATATGCAAGAAGATTCTCAAGTATGACAACCTCTAATATATGCATAGTATTAAAGAGCGACATAATGTCAAGACCTTTGTCGATGAAAGGTTTGTGGATGGCAGTGTGGTAGTAAAATATTGCATTGTTACTATGATGATGCCTTTAAAAAACTAAAATAACCAACACATTTTGCAAATTCAAAATGGATGCAAAAACAATTATCAGATCCCATAATATTCGCATGTTAATGCGTTTTAATGGGAGATGTCCTCGAGATTTTCTATTATTAAATCCAATATTTTTTAACCTGTCTGGTGGATTTTCAATAGTAAAAGAATAATTAATGTGCATTGGGAAGGCAAGAAGGTGGGGGATGGAGGGGAGCGAAAAAATTCTTTTAAAATTTTCTGAACTCGGGAGTGCGTGAACCCATGAAACTTTGAAGACTCAACTAAGTATGGAAAGTCAGTTTGGACAGACGGAGTCATCGTGGGAAGAATTAGGATTGCGAGTTCAAGGATTCTGGGGTCGAATTGTAGAGCACAAAATTTTTCGGTGAAATATGTATACCTCGAACACGGGTTACCAGAGTTCGATAACACGTATCCGTGAACCCATGTTCATAAAATTGGCTAAGTATGCAAATGAACAGCGGTCGATCGGACTCGTGATGTGAAGAGATAGATGAATGAAAAAGTATTTCAATAGGCTTGTCAAGCTATGGAAGAATGGAACTGAAAAACTGAGACCCATCTGTGAATGGAGAAGGACACAAGCGCAACCCCTCGCCCGCAAACTATAACAATAGGTCCAACTGTAGATGCAAGACCCCAACCTTGCAAAGTTGAAGAAAAAAACAAAAAATAGCAAATAACAAACCAGTGAAGAAGCACCAAAAGGCCCAACTGCAACTACAAGACCTCAACCTTGAAAAGTTAAATCAAACAACAATAAGCAGCATCTAGTGAACCAAGGATAAATCACCAACCAATCGACCAGGAATACCGATGAAGAAAAATATTCGCCAAATTCACTGCACATAAGATTGTATCAAAAATTTTGTAGGAAATTGTATTGTAACACATCTATTAAGAAACTTTTTTAGGTTCTGAGGCCTGTCAGGTAAAAATTTAAGGATGTGAAGACCGTCCAAAGGCCTTCCACTGTGTAAGCAATTAAGAAAGGTGCATTTTTCACGGTTGGTATTTTTCATGCAGGGAGCGCTCAAAATCCTCTTGCTGTTCATATTTGTATGTGATTACTACGACCATAGAAGTAGTACTGTAATTATATCCTCATCTCATTCCTGATTGCCAATGTTTGAAACAGAACCTACCTCCATTGCAGCCACAGTGATGTATAGGAAAAGGAAATCGTGTTTTCTCCCCACATACAAATATATTCTGCAAGAGGATTTCTACTCAAGCATCCCCAACAATGAAATTTCTCACCTGTAAACTGCAACTAGAAAAGGAATCTAAACACGACATCGAAACCTACTCTTCGATGGGGAACGAAAGAAGGCCAGTTCTAATCGTGGTTGCAGAAAACCAAACGTGCAAATTGCAACAAGACCAATAGGAAAACAAGAACAAGAGCAACAAGACCAATAGGAAAACAAGAACAAGAGCAACAAGAAAACAATGAACAAGCAAGGAGCAATCATGGCCCACTGAACCAGTAATTCCCCTGAAGAAAAGTTAATTTTTCACAGTAGGTGTTTTTCAATACTGGGAGAGTTCAAAATCCTCGTGTTGTCCATATTTGTATGTGATTACTACGACCAGAGAAGAAGGACCATAATGTTGTCTTTGTCTCGTTCTTGATCGCCAATGTTCGACATAGAACCTACCTCCATCCCATCCACATTGGCGTATAGGAAAAGTAAATCGTGTTTTCTCCTCACATACAAAGATGTTTTGCAAGAGGATTTCGACTCAGGCATCCCCAGTAGTGAAATGTCTCACCTACAAGATGAAAATAGCAGAGCAGGATAAACATGGAACCAAAACCTACCCGTCGATGGGGAATGACAGAAGGTCAGCTCCAATCGTGGGTGAAGAAACCCAAGTGTGTAAACTGCATCAAGACCAACAGGAAAACAACAACAACAACAACATGCAAACAAGAAACCAGTGAACACGCAAGGAGCATGCATGAACCACTGAACTAGTAATGTCGTTGAAGAACAATATTGCCCATATTCACTACAGAGAACATTGCATATATATATATATATATATATATATAACAGAGGAAAATGTATTGTAACAGGCCTCTTAAGTAAACATTTAAGTCTATCAGGACTACCGTGTAAACATTTAAGAAAGAATGCAGTGTAGAATCTCTGTTACGTATGAAAAAACATTTATTATATTATTTTATAACAATAAAAATAAAATAAGTAACAATAGTTCGAACAATAGAGGGTATGTAAAAAAAAAAATATTCAAAGGACAAAGAAATATGAAGTGAATTAATAAAAGCCTGACTCTCTATCTTCAAAACTTCGGATATCCAAACATTTCAAGAATACAAGTAAATATTCAGAAAGACCGTAGATGATAAAAAACTTTGGATATGCTAACATATAAAACATTGGGAATAACGAAGCTGGCAATAAGACCTGCAAACTGTTATCCAATCAGATCATGACA